>PVLC010004927.1:0-80622 GCA_004027655.1 Graphiurus murinus | reverse complement strand
CTCTCTCTCTCTTTCTCTCTCCCTCCCTCTCCCCCTCTCTTTCTTTGCCCTCCCCCTCTCTTTCTTTACCCTTAGCATGAGTTGTGTAAGTTTGCATGGAGTGTTAACTAATAAAGAACCTGTCTTGGTCATGATAGCAATAAGCATTCTTGAGACAGCTAAGTAACTATTTTTGTTCTTTTCCACAATATAAATCTGCTCAAAATATCACCACCTACCAAAGTCCTGCCTGAGTCTTGAAATAATGAGCAGCCAGGCCATAGTCTGATAAAGACCTTTCCTAAACTAATTCCTAAGCATTTATTTGTAGAATCACATCTGATAAGATACAGAAAATCCATTTGTATTTGAACATATCGGGATTATTTTATACATAATCCAATATGTTTTGGTAAGGGACTAGATAGAATATATTTACAGATATTTATAATGAACACGTGATTTTAAGAAGTTTGGACCTAGGGTATGGATGAAATCAGGTAGTCTGAACAATTTAGTATCTTAGTGTAATAGGGATTCCTTTGGCATTGATCTCTTCATTTTACCCTTTGCTTAACCCTAATCACTGATGAGAAACCTCAGTTAAATGGTAACTGCTAAACCTTTCTTTAGATTCACAGAACCCACACGATCTTTGAAATACCCATTGTTAGTAACTAGCTACAGGAAGTAGAAATTCATTATGATGTTGTAGGGAGACATACATCTCATTAAGGAAGACTATGTCCAACCTATATCCTCACTGCCTCTTGTTCTTCCCATAAAATACCTTACTTTCTTTTCTGATAGGAGCATTGAGAACTGTCTTGGTCAACATTCCCACTGCTATCATCCAAAACAACTGGCCACACAACTTTGAGGAAGGAAGATTTAATTGCTCAGTTTTTTTTTTTTTTTTTTTAGGGATTTTGGGTTTAATACATGTGAGTCCAGGGTCTGTGAAGCTCAGTCATGGTGGTAGGAAACAGAGAGAAAGGGAGAGAGCAAGTGCTCTGCTTTCACATTATGGAGGCACAAAGCAAGGAACAAATAAGCAAGGGTATTCAAAGACAAAAGCATGGTCCCTAAGGCCATACCCTATCTGCTTAGGTTACTGCCCAGTAAATCCATAAGACTATATTTATCTACTGATGGCATTACCCCCATGACTTAATTATATCAACTCTGAATGTTAATAGATGAACTCTTCAGGCGACATGCTACATCTAGCCATAACAAGGAGGTAGACATTTTATCATCTTCAGACCTGGCCTTGAATAACCTCATTATTTCCCCAAAACACTTGTATCATAGATGTTGGTACTTGAATATTGGTACTTGAGCAGCAGGCAGCCCAGACATTTGATTCTGTTAACAGTAATCCGGTGTTTTGTGAAAATGGGTACTCTAAGTGTTCATAAATTGTGGGGAAAAAAGGAACTCTTTGTAATGTTGAACAATGTGAATATTGAATTGTGCATGGATGGATTTTTCTCACCATTTGTTAGAAGTAGCCTGGGAGGAAAGTCAATTGTATTTTTTTTATATTTCTGCATGATTTGACATAGTAAATATTCTCTCTCAATTCTTTAGCAGTCTTTCAAGATATATGTTTAGACTAGGGCTTTATTTTAGTTGTATATCTCTTGCTTAGCATGCACAGGATCCTGAGGTTGATTCTTAGCACCACAAACAAACATGGAAAAAAAAAAGCAAAAATACTCTCACATTTTTCTTAACTCATTTTTTATTTTTTTCTTAGTTATAATTTCCTCACGCAGCCTTTCTTAATTCCTTTTCTCCAAAATATAGTTTCACAAAACTCATGATTTAAATGTAATCTATATGGTCAGGACTCCAAAATTGATAATAACATGCTTACCTCTCTCATGACACCCAGAGTAAAAGAACCAGAAGCATTTTTAAGATTTCTAAATATGTCTAAAAATCTTCTCAAAATTAATAGATTTAAAAGATAAGTCTTTATACTGTAGTTGCAAAATGAACAAGCAAATAAAACAGTTTTTATGAGGTATTATAATTCAGTAAATGTTGTCACCTTTTTTCATTTTTTTTCAGGCCACAAGACTGATTTGTTCTTGACTCCTTTCCTCTATACAGCTCCACATACTCTACACAGAAAAATTCCTGAAAGAGATATTTCTAAAATATAAACCTAACTCCAAATACTGCTACCACCAAAAGTTAAGCCACAATCATTTTGTGCAAAATATTGAATTATTTTTTCTCATCATCACTCTTGTTTTTTCACATACCACCTAAAATGTTTTATGTATTTATTTTTTGTACTGGGAATTGAACCTAGGAGCTTGAACATGCTAATCAATGAACATGCTAATCAATGGTCAACCATTGAACTTCATCTTCAGCTATTTTTAAAAAATAATTTTTGAGACAGGTTCTTTCTAAGTTTTGCAGCCTAACCTTGGACTTGCAATCCTCTTATCTTAGCTTCCTCCCCACAAATAGTTGGGATTATATGTATGAGATACCATGCCTGATTTGGAACATCTTATATACAGCATAGGAGACATTTGCCTGTTCCAAATCTCCAAGGACTTCCCTACATAATTGGAATAAAATCTAAATGTTTTATTATCTTCTTTAAGTCCTTTTATGCTCTTGCTCCACCTAACTGAATTTTGCCTCCCCTAAATCTCTCCTATATTCTTCTGCTATTCTTACAGTGGTATTATTATCAATTCTCAAACTCATCAAATTGTTTTCTTCTCTTTTTCTTCCCAAGAAAGCTCTTCTATCTCTCCTATATTCTTCTGCTATTCTTACAGTGGTATTATTATCAATTCTCAAACTCATCAAATTGTTTTCTTCTCTTTTTCTTCCCAAGAAAGCTCTTCTCCGCATGTGTCTATGGCTTTCTAAATTTCTTCATTCAGATCTTTGCCCAATTATCTTCTTCAAGTAATTCTGTCAAGGCATCATTATCTTCAATCATTCTGTAACATTCATTGTTGTTTAGAACTCATAGCCTAGCAATTTATATTTATTCATTAATTTTTTCATTCTTTATGTCTTTCAATAAAATACAGTGTCTTTGTGAAAATTTATCACTCTTGGTCCACAAAATATTGCCAATACTGGTAATCAGTGCCTGATACATGGTCGATACCCAGTATATATTTTTCTAACAAACATTAAATGAGCTCAGAATAGTAGAGCTTCTTCAAAAGGTATCATGGCTTTCATCACTAAATCTCTTTTCTTTGAAGTACCATACTTTACTCAACACAGAATTTTATAAAATGCTATTATAAATTTAAGTCAGATGCAATATTCATAATAGTTATTGAACCTAAAATTTAGAAGCTGTAAATTATCAACAATTCATATGCTACTGGAATTCTTAAAATCATCCACTAAGATCATGAAGTTGTTTGTTTAAGTGATCAGTGTTATCTTATTAATAAATCATGCTTACTGTCTCTTCCTCCATATGGAATACTGTCAAAATCCTCAAACTTAGAAAGTCTTGAACATTAATATTGAGGTCAAAAGAAAGAACACATTGAAGAAATTTTGCATTTTTTTTGTACTTAGATCAAATGGAAAGAGAATGGTTGTGACACTTGGAATTGGGGGTAGGCAAGATAGGTCTTTTTGGTCAGCTAGAAAGAAAAGAAAACTTGAAGAGCCAGATTTGGGGCTCAGGAAAAAGCACTTCTTAGTACAGTAAATCCTATGTATATTTTCCTACATTTCTAGAATGAAAGCTCTTTGATAGAAGGGAGTTTGAGACCAGTCTCTCCTTCATTACTATATATTCTGGGGCTTAGTTAGGGCCTGAAATATGTAGTCATTCTATAAAAACTTGTTAAGTAGCTAGGCATGCTAGCACATGCCTGTTATCCCTGCTACTTGGAACATATTGCAAATTTGAGGTCAGACAGGGCAATTTAGGGAGACTGTTTCAAAATTTAAAAAAAGAGCTGGAGTGTAGGTTAAGATTAGTGATAAGAACTTGCCTAGCATACTTGCGGCCCCTGGTCAGTCCCCATTGCTAGAGAGGGGAGGGATGGAGACAGACAAATTAAGTGAATGCTTATATTTCTGATACTTAAAGTCTTTCAGGTGTACTGTGATCTCTGTACTTGAGTGGTTGAGATTGTCATAGGAAAACATTATTATTCTGTAAGGTTCTTGGCTTACATGGCAGAAAAGAATTTCAGCACAGTCAGAGAAAGGACAGAGGTTCTTATTTAGAAAAGTGAAGGACTCAAGGGAGAGGTCATCTCAAGAAGGGGGAGATTGTCCAGGCAAGAGTCTTTGCAGTCTTTTCTGTTCTTTTATAGAACCCCCAAGACAAGATGGGTGGAGTCACATAGTGGAGATCTGGACTTCCTCTTCCTTAAGTTCTCCAGTAGAATGGGTGGTGGTGAGGGGCTGAGGTCAAACCTATGTCCTCCTCTTGGATCCTTTGTTTACTAAGCATCTCAGGATTCTCAGGTGGGGAGAAGGGCCATTGTGTTTAAGGGTGTTGGCTCATTGAGGCTTTGGCCTGAGACCTATTGACCCTATAGAGTGGAGTTACAGATTATAAACTCTCCAGACCCCCAAAATACATTTTCCTTTTCCTTCCCAATTTGTCTCCTTTCTGCCTAGTAATTTATTTCTTCTATTCTACCTCAAGACAAGAAGAGAGTATAATGCAGGCTGGCTTCAGCAATTTAGCAAGATCCTCAGCAACTTAGTGAGACCTTTTTTAAAAATTTAAAAAATAAAAAGGGCTTGGGGTATAGCTCAGAGGTAGAATGCTCCTGGGTTCAACCCACAGCATAAATAAACAAATAAATAAATAAATAAATAAATAAATAAATAAATAAATAAGTTCTCTCAATCTAATATATAATGCCCTGATTGAACATAAACATGTTCTAATGTGACAAATGATTAGAGTTGTCATCTAAACTGCTTAACAAGTTCTCCTATTTCCCATAAATATCCTTACGCTTTTACAATTCTCATTTCGGTGTTTAAGCAAGCATTTTAGCTTTTTATAAGACTCAGGAGTTGGGGAACAAATCTTGAAGGCAGTGACAGGAGTGAGTGAGATTAGGAAATCAACCTGCAAAAAAACCCTTTACACATGTTGAGAAATCTCAGTAAACAATTCCCAATCTACTGCTGCATCTATAGTGCTCGTCATTCGATTGGATGTCTGTGGAACATTAGAATTTGATGATATTTCTATAACAGTGCTTGAAGAGATAGTGATTGAAAAAAACATTTTTTTGGTACCATCATACATTGCAGTGATGGTGGTAACCGCTGAGGAGCCCATTCTCCATATCCCTGGAGGTTTTGTAGTCCTCTGGTGCCATGAGAATAGTACCATGGGCAGCTGATTGACTTTTTTCTTAGACTCTGATGTGATACAGATGTAAGTATATATATATATATATATATATATATATATATATATATATATATATATATATGTGTGTGTGTGTGTGTGTGTGTGTGTGTGTGTGTGTGTGTGTATAATGTAGGATGTGATACAGATATAAGTATATATATATACATATATATATATAATGTAGCATATATATATAATGTAGAAGTGAGCACTGTTTTGCACAAAGGGGAAATATGATAGGCTGTGGCATCAGATCTCTCTCATAAATTACCTTTCCAAACTCCTCTTGTATAGACAAGTTCACTCAGAGTAAGTGAAAAAATAATGGGAGCCGGGCGTGGTGGCGCACGCTTGTAATCCCAGCATTCGGGAGGCTGAGACTGGAGGATCTGGGTTCGTGGCCAGCCTCAGCTACCTAGTGAGGCCCTCCGCAACTTAGTGAGACTCGGTTTCAAAATAAAGAATAAAAAAAATAGGGCTGGGGGTATAGCTCGGAGGTAGAATGCCTCTGAGTTCAATCCCCAGTACCGCAAAAAAAAAAATAAATAAATAAATAATGGGAAAAGATCATTCTACAAAGAAAAGTTGAAGTTGTGATTACTGCTACTCATCTACCCCTTCTACATTATAGCAAATGTTATAAAATTTGAGTTGTGTATATCAGAAGTGATCATCATATGATAGTCTTATATTTTGAAGTATTTATTTTTGGTTATTTATCATACTATAATATATAACCAAATAGCATATCCTATTATATGTATGTATATGTGTGGTTGTACTGGTAGTAAAACTGAGAGTGTTCTATCATTGAGCTAAACCACCAGCTCTATCTTATTTTTTTATTTTGAAACAGGGTCTTGCTAAGTTGCTTGATATTTGTCTTGGCCTCCCAATTGTTGGCATTAAAGGTGTGTACACTGTTCCTGGCATGTATTATTTTTTTTATTTGTACATTTTATATGCCCAATGGTCCAATTAGATAATTTTGAAGATATGTTTCATATGACAATATATATTCTAAGGGTGAATCTTGTCAAATAACGATGAATGATTGTGTAACTCTTTGAATACAATAAAATACAATTATTGTATAGTTTAAAAGGGTGAATTATATGGTAAGTGAATTATAGCTTGCTACATTCTAATTAAAAATTAATAATAAAAAATTATGATATTCTGAGTTACTTCACTGAACTTCTGCTACAAGAGACACAAAAAATGTCATGCTTTCAATGAGAGCTACGTACAGATGAGTATTTCATGGTCTGGATGTTAATTCAAAGTACCTTATTCTATATGTGCAGTATGTGAGAAATAGTGTTATAAATACAGTGTAATTCCAAAAAAAAATTGAAACAACATATAACTACAAATTAAAGCCATCTGAAAAGTAAAGGTGCATATTTCTTAAGGAACTATTAGAATATTTTAAAAAGCACAATAAGACTTTCTTTTAAAAAAAATTCAAATTCCTCTGGAAGATGCAGAACACAAGCTATTTAGTATCAGAAGCACACTTGAGAAGAAAAAGTCAAATAGTTCGTGAGAAAATAAAAAATGCCAATATGTAAAGTTATACTGAGTAAAATGTTTGAACATGCTGTAGTTAGGTAAAAAGTAATCTCTCAAAAATATGCTAGGGCAATATATTGACAATACATTATATGATGCTGAAGACAATTTAGGTGATAAACTAAAAAATAATAGCTTCTCTTTGCAGGTTGTTGAGTCAACATATTTCACAGTAAATGAGATATCAAGTTTCACTTACTATATTGTTAATATTTCTATTTTTAACCAAGTTATCTTTCAAATCTATTAATATGATAAGCCTAGCTGTAGTTTTTTAAAACTTTTTCTGCATGGTATTCTCTGAGATCTCCAAGTATGAAGTAGATTAGAGTATCTGTTAATGATTTTTGGAAAGCCAACATTCTACTTTCAATTTTTTGTAAGTTTGATATTGTTTTGGATTCCACATATATTGGTTTGATATATGCAAGTGATAGTATTAAGAGATGAGGCCATTTGGGAAGTGCTCTGCCCTCATAGATGAGATTATTGCCCTTATAAAAAGGCTTTGAAATGCTGCGTAGATCCCTGTCCTCTCTCCCATTTTTTACCTTCCAGTACGTGAGCACACAGCATTCATACCTTATGGAGGATACAGCAACAAGAAAGCACAGAGCAACACTCACTAGACCTCAAATCCTTCAGCACCTTGATCCTGAACTTAACCTTCAGATATATGAGAAATAAATTTCTATTATTTATAATTACCCATTCCCAGATATTTTGTTATAGCAGCACAAATAAACTAAGACACCATATAATGATGATTATACAGGTTTTGTCTTTCTGTATCTGGTTGTTTCACTTAACGTAATGTTCTCCAAGGTTACGCAGGTGTTGACACAGAGGGTAGGATTTCCTTCTTTTGTAAACGTGCTTTTAATGTAGGGCTAGGTTACCAACTACTCTGAGTGCTCTATGTTTCTTAAGCTGTAAATGGAGAAGTGAGTCAGGGAGCCATCTTGGAGAAGTCACACAGTTTGTGGCTGTGGGAATTCCGGAGATTTTAGCAGATGTGCCCGCACTGTTTTGGCCAGCATCTACCAAGTGGCCTAGGGTGTACATTGCTGAATGCCACTGAAGCAGGCACAAAAGAGATTGTACCTAGAGGCATTCAGGACTGCGAAATGAAAGGGAGTGCAACTCATTTTTCTTGAGTCTAGTGTCTCTTGTGACCAGTTGAAAGAGGTTGAGAGACTAAATAGGCATGCGTGATTATATTCAGAGATGAGCCTTGGAATGCCATATTCATGGGTAGTAGAGCCTGAGATCTGCCATGACATCTCTACCCAGAGGGATTGGTTACCCCACCCTTCAGGTAGGATTCTAAGGAGGCACCCAAGACCCAGATACCCAACAGAGAGCAGCATCTTCTTGGCCTTAGGGGATGTATTCATCTAATCACTTTGAGGTAAATACCTTCAGATGAATTTCCAAAGTTTTGATCACAGCTATACCTCAGCTGCTAGAACTACACATTTAGAACTCCACATCAGCCCCACCCTGGAAGTGTAATGATCTACATTTAGTCCATCCAGACAAAACTTTGATAGACTGTGCATCCCCTTCTATCCTACTTGCACTGCAGAGCAGGGAAACTGAGACCCATTTCAAGCAGCTTCAGTCCCAGGCCAACCAAGCTGCAGGCTTTCAACATTTGTTTTTAAGAAAACTGGATATCCATACTCAGAAGAGTGGAACTTGACCTTTATTTCTCACCCTTTACAAAAGTTGAATCAAAGTAGATCAAAGACCTAGAAATTATACCAGAAACTTTGCAACTAGTAGAAGAATACATAGGACACTTAGGCACAGGCAATGACTTCCTTAATAAGACTCTAAAAGCTCAGAAAATTAAACCAACAATTAACAAATGAGCCAATGCTCAATTAAAATGCTTCTTCACAGAAAAGGAAATAATGAAGAGTATAAAGAGACAGCCTAAAGAATGGGAAAAAAAACCTTTGCCAGCTACTCAAAAAATATAAAAACATACACATACAGAAACAAAAAATAAAAATGAGTAATTTCAACTGGGATTACAGGTAAGCACCCCTACACCTAGTTTATTTACAAATCTTTCTTCATAACAATTCTGGGAGAAAATATTTTTTCTATTCCACATTTTATTTATTTATTTATTTATTTATTTATTTATTTATTTATTTATTTATTTATTGCGGTACTGGGGATTGAGCTCAGGGACATTTGACCTCCAAGCTATACCCCCAGTCCTATTTTTTATTCTTTATTTTGAAACAGGGTCTCACTAAGTAGCTGAGGCTGGTCGCAAACCCGGATACTCTGATCTCAGCCTCCCAAATGCTGGGATTACAAGCATGCACCACCACACCCGGCTCTCTATTCCACATTTATATAAAATAGTACTGTCTGATTAAATATCCATTTGGGCCTGTTACTGGCAACATAACTTTGGACAAGTAAGTACTATTGTTCTTAAAGACAAAATAGTAATAGTATTATAAATTATTTACAAGTGGACTACACATGGACTTATGAAGAAAACTAATGTAAAGTGTTTAGTATAGTGCTTATCTTTATTAAGCATCACTTAGTGATTTGGAGGCATTACTAAAATGAATAAGAATCAATTTCAGATCACTGAACAGAGATCACTATTTTAATGTGTCTAAATAAAACATATGCATACTATCTTAAATGTATGTAATCATTTTGTCTTTACATCCTAAGTGTGGAGTACATTGGTAGGTAATAGAAAACTAAGTACATATGTATTGCATACATGCATGTACAGTGCTGGTTAGATATGTAATATAATAAAGATAGAATGTTTTAATTCGAGAATGCTAAAATTGTCCTTAATTAAAAAAATAAATTTATTTCAAGTGTAGATAATTCTTCTGAACAACTGAAAACTTATAATTTTTTATTTCTACATTCATTTTTTTTACCTGCCCCAAACCATGGATTACAAGGGCTATCAACATAACTTACAGTGGAAAATTTAGAATTGATTATTACTAATCTAAGCTTTAAGGCTTTTGTGCATGCATTGAGAGAAAGCTTAACTGGAAGTAATTTATAAGGCTGCTGTCTCATTAAGGAAATATTGGAGAGAGAATTGGAAACCCTGACTCTTTAAAATATGATATAATAAACTAGCAAAGCAAAGACTTTGGCCATTTTATTTACTCTTGTTCTTTATATAATGTGCTTCTGAAATGTTAATCATGTGGCATTTCTCTGCCATCCCTGTTAGTCAGCTAGGCTGTATCAGTAGTCACTAGTATTGGTAAGAGGCAATGATTTCTGTTCAGCATTATATCTTACTACAATTTTCAAAGTCAGTAAGTTTTTGACATTTCAGAAAATATTCACATGAGTTTTCTTCTCAATAGATAATGAAGCAGCTGAGCACAAGAGGCACTTTATTTTTGTGGAATAAAACACAGTAAAAAATACTTAGCTTTGTAAAATCTTGCAACATTTGTTTGAAACATGTGGTCGACTCCTCATATTTGAACATGACCTTATCTTCAGCAAGATAAACATCAGCCAAACACTACAGTAGCCAAAGAGTTGACACCCAAAGATAAGATTTTCCTGTTTTCAAAAAAGAATCCGGGAATTTTGGAAGTCTGTGCAAATTCATCCATTGTCAAAACAATGTTCTGATCATGGAATCTTAAAAAGTTCATGAGGCATTTGTATTCTAGAGATTGCAGAATTTCTGATTACATTTTGTTAGGGAGTTAGCTTCAAAAGAAACAGAAATTTTCACTTACAGTAGTACTATTAGTGAATGTGAGTTGATAGACTGGTAAGACGAAGTAATATGAGGAATTCACACCTTATGTTGGTAAGGACAAATGATTGATCGATTGATTGATTGCTGAATTATTTAAACATCTCTTATTCTGTGTCAGGAATTATTTTTAAGAGCTTTATATGTATTATCTTACTATATCTTCATGAAATCCATATGAGCTTGCTCTTGTTATCCCATTCCATAGGTGGAAAAACTGACATAGAAATTATCCCAAGGGCACACGTTATAGACTCTTAGATCTGAGGTTTGAACTCAGCCTTAAGCTGCCTTTAGCTGGTCTACTCACAGCATATATTCAATATCATTTCTTCAACACATTTTTGAACTAGCATACATGGATACAAGTAGCTGACTTAAGGGCTTGTTTGACTGATGATAATTCTTCCATTTATTTCCTTGCTTTCAAGTACAATGACATGATTAATTCTTTCATGGCCAGATTTTCAAAAGCCTTACAATTCATTTAATATCTTGGCAAAGTGTTTGGCCACCTCCTGCAGTAGAGAAATTCAAAGCATATAACCATTTAAAATCTGGATCTTAATAATGCAAAAAAATATTTGTAAGAACTATTTGAACAACTTACTTTGGGAGATAAATATAAGCCTCTTTGGTAACAAATTGTGTATTTGCGGTAATTTCAATGTTATGTTATATGTAACAGAATGATTGCCTTAGTTATTTAATGAGCCTACCTATCATCTCAATGAGTTGAAATTAAAGATTTTATCAGTTCCTGCGTTTCTTCATGAAAAACCCTGGAAACATCCGCTTTCAACACTATCTTTGAAATCAGACATTGGTGTAGTTCTCATAGAGTTACCTTTCATCGAGTAATCAGATGTTGGTTTGTCTCAGTGGACCTAGAAATAACCTATGTGAAATTCCTGTGTTCTGTGAAGCTTTTTAATAAGCTCTTTGACTTCACATAATTATTGGGACAGGTATTAAACTATTTCTTTAATTTCAGTGACTGGCCAACGTCTATCTTGAGGTGAATATAAATGTCAGCCTTTATTATAATTTCCACATATAAGATAATCTGTCTATATATGGTTTAAAATTCTTAAATTCACAGTTTATAGCAACAAGAGAAACTCTAACCATTAGTCATATTTTCTTTACCAATAAGTATGGTACAAGAAAAAATAAAAACTGTATTGGGCTGCTGAAATGTTGCTAGTTTTATTCAATACATTTTAAAAGTCTGAAGTACCTACAGAATGGAAGAATATCTTTGTCAGCTACTACCCTGATATAGAAATAATACCTATACGAAAATAATTAAAATATACAAAAATAATTTTAAAAATTAAAGTATACAAAAATTAAAGTATTAAATATTAAAGTATTATAAATTAAAAGTATTATAAAAATTAAAAGTATTATAAAAGTATTAAAAGTATTATAAAAAATTAAAGTATTATAAATTAAAGTATACAAAAATAACTAAAAAAACTAAATAACCCAATCAAAAAGTGGACAACTGAACTGAATAGACATTTTTCAAAATAACAAATACAAATGGACAATAAATAAATTCAACATCATTAGCAATCAGGAAGATGCAAATCAAAGCTACACTGAGATTAAACCTAACTCCAGTTAAAATGGCAATCCTCAAGAAAACAACCAATAATAAATGCTGGCAAGGATGTGAGGATATAGAAAGTCATATATTTTTGGTGAGACTGCTAATTAGTACAAGCAGTATGGAGTATTCTCAGAAGTCTAAGAATGAAATCACTATATAATCCAGCTATACCAATTTTAGGTATCTTCCCAAAGAATTAAAGGCACAACACTGTAGCATTCCATGCATATCCATATTTATAGCAGCATAATTCACAATAGCCAGATTATGGAACCAACCTATGCCTACATCTACATATGAATGGATAACAAAATGTGATACACACACAAATGGAATTTTACTCAGCCATAAAAAGCAACAAACTTATCTTATTTGCAGAGAAATAGGTAGAACTAGAGAATATTATGCTGTGATATAAGCCAATCTCAGAAACTCAAGGGTTGAATTATTCCTCTCATATGTGGAAACTAGAGAGAAAATAGGACAGAAAAAAGACTTTAGATAATTGAGGAGAGTGGCCAATAGAATAATTGAAGTGGGTAGGAGGAAAGAAGTAGGGAGAGGAAGAGAAGAAATGATGAGAAACAATTCAAATTGTATTATGCCCCTATATTAAGGCATCATGCCAATTTCACTATTATGCACAGGGAGGCCTGATAACTGGGTGTGACCTAGACGGAAACACACCAAGATCTGTGTGCATGTTTGTTTACTTGACTCTAATTTCGCTATGATATGTAATTACTGCAACAGCACCTTAATAGCTGGATCTTGAGCAAGGCTTGGTCCGCTGGAGTCCTGCAAGGCAGGCGATTCCAAAAGAAGGAATGCATGGCATATCCCACTTTGCATTATTATATTCTGGAAATTTTGGGTGCTTTGGGTTTTACTTTTATGTTAATTATAAAGAAAAACTTCTTAGAAACATGTGGCCTGACAGATACCGATCTCTTAGCTGAAAAAAAAAAAAAAAAAAAAAAAAAGCAGTGCCTCAGGACAACAAGCATTAGTCTAGAAACAGGCTTTGCAAGTTTATCTAAATCGCTACTGTCTGATCTCCCCAGAACCCACTAACTACCTGAGATAAGAGAGAACACTGCTTAAAGGGGCTAAACAAAATTGTAAAGATTTTAACTAATGGATAACCTTTGGAAAAACAAGTCTGTAAAAATTCCTGTTCTATATGCCTCATTGTAAAAAAAAAAAAAAATAGTATAAAACTGCAACGGAAAAACAGTAAAACAGATGTGCTTCTTCACTGCATTGGGTGTGAGCGTATTCTGGAGACCTCATCTCAATCCACACCTACAGAGGGACCGCCAACCCCACTGCCTCGAGGGCTGGCTCCCTAGAAATTACAATGTTCCAACAAAGTATATAAAAACGATATCCATTTGGATCTGAAGCTGTCAGGTCACACTGCTAAGCCATCTGCTTTGCTTGTGTGAGGAGAAACTCTTAACAGTATTTGATCTGAAGTATCCAGTATAGTCTCTTTAAAATTAACCATTTAGTTGAAACATGGCACCAGCCCAAACTTTTGGAATATGTTCATATTTCAGAGTTCGTGAGGAGAGCTCAGGTCTGTGTTTCTATATACATTTCTATCTAGTTCTCCTTTAATAGAAAATATGTAACATTGGGTCAATCCATTTGCTAAGTTAAGTTAGCCTTTATTTGCTAAGTTAAAAGTTAGCATTTATTTATTTATTTATTTATTTATTTATTTATTTATTTTTTGCAACACTGAGGATTGAACCCAGGGACATTCTACCTCCTAGCTACACCCCCAGTCCTATTTTTTATTCTTTATTTTGAAACAGGGTCTCACTAAGTAGCTGAGGCTGTCCTCGAACTTGAATCCTCCGGTCTCAGCTTCTCAAGTACTGGGATTACAAGCATGCACCACCATGCCGGGCTTAAATATTTCACATTTTTTAACATGGAATTAAATTTATTTTATTTCATTATTGTTTTATATTTTTTATTGGTGTGCTATAATTATACATCACAGTGAGGTTCAAAGTGATACAAACACACATGCACATATCATTTGTTAGGTTTCCTTCTGCATCTCACCTCACTCGCTCTCCTCTTTCCCTGTACAGGTTAGTGAGATTTGCAGTGATACCTTCATTTATGGACATAGTATTATTTGACCTGTTTCCTTCCTCGCTTTTAACATATAAGAACCCATAAAGTAAAAAACAAACACAACAAACTAAAACCTTGGAGTGAATAAAAGCATGCAAAAGTACCCCCTGATATCATTTTGGTTTTATTTCTCTTTGTTCTTTTGTTCATATGTCTACTGTATACTCTAGGTCATATTTTTAAATTAAGTAATTGTCTGTCCCATTGTGAAATTCTGGGTGCAGGCCTACATGTGAAGTCTAATCAAACATTAAGTTAATTTTCTGTAGCAATATTATTTCCTATTTTTCACAGATATCTTCTGAAAAAAATATTAGATTTTAATCTTTTTTTGAACCATGACACTCATGTCTGTACCTTTAATGCTACAATGCCTGTTCTGATAGTTTCTCTACACATGACAAAGCACTAGCCATATTTAAGAATTAATAACCATAAAAGGGAATGAGATATATAAGAGCCTTTTAAAGTAGTATTTAAAATAAAAACATTTTAAAGATATAGAAATAATAATTAGCAATGCTTATGGTTTGATAGACTTCAATAAGTTGAAAGACTACAAGGAATTCACACCTAACAGGAAAGGTTAGTATATAAACAGTAAGTACTATCTCATCAATATCAATATTCATGTTATATAGTTATAAAAGTGATTATTTTACAACTGAAATTAAAAAGAGAAATGTCTACCTAATTTATCCTTAAGATAGTACTGATTGGTTACAATAAAAACCAAAGAGTTTTAAAAATTTACCATTTAGAGTCTAGAAATAATTTTCTTGAGCTCTCATAAAGTTTTTAAAATGACTTCTAATATTTAATACCTGCAGTAATTTAATTTAAAATATCTATATGGTGCTTCTGAACAGTCTTTATAGAAAATAGAGTTTACAAAGATAAACTCTTCTTTTGGTTAGGAAAATGGACTGATTCTTAAACCATAGGGCCACGTTACATGTACCTTGAATAAACTTTGAAATCTCATTAAATAAAAGCACACATAAGCGCCGGGCGTGGTGGCACACGCTTGTAATCCCAGCATTTGGGAGGCTGAGACCAGAGGATCCGGGTTCGCGGCCAACCTCAGCTACCTAGTGAGGCACTCCGCAACTTAGTGAGACTCGGTTTCAAAATAAAGAATAAAAAAATAGGGCTGGGGGTGTAGCTCGGAGGTAGAATGCCCCTGAGTTCAATCCCCAGTACCGCAAAAAAAAAAAAAAAGCACACATAAAAGAAACACCATTTACTTTGAAGTTGTAAGGCTATGTAAATACTTAACAAGTTTAAATATAAGTTGGAGTTTGATTTAAAGAAATTTCAAGGGTGTTTTAAGTGTCTGTTTTCCCCTATTGACTATAATGGATGTCACATATATACTAAGCACTAAGCTAAATAGCTTGTCTGCATGATCCATTTTCCACCATTTTAATAACCTGCAATATTGCGTGTATGTGTGTGTGACAGAAAGTTATTTTAGAAGAATTTTCTATTTTTTATGTTACAAAATATAACATGGATAAATAGTACAGAAGAGTGAAGAAATTCCCTGTATCAATTGAAATGAAACAAAACAGCATTTCAGTCTAATGATCTCTGGGATATTGCACGTTATTGTTGTTTATCAGAGGGTAAGGAAAGCCTAGTTGAAAAGGAAATAGGAATAGAAGTCATACCAACTGAATGATAAAATAAGCAGCTGATCTTTTTCTGTCACAACTTTCAAAAACATACAAATAAACCATGGTGCTTTATGTCCAGTGTGAGTATATGTATAAACCAAACCATCATCAAGTCAGGTTCAGAAAAAAAAAAACAACAAAAAAAAACATACCTTTGAAAGCAATCAGCTATCATACAATATATTTTTTTGTTTTAAAATTTATTATCTGCAGGAAATATGCATAGTTTTTCTAGTTGTAATGCTTAAATGTACTAACTAATCTTCTCTCAGAATATTAGTGATATGATGAAATTTCTATTAAGTAAAATCACTGTACTTACTTGGAAATCAAGAGTCACAGAGGAAATTATACCACTGCATTCAATTTTATTTAAAATTGTAATCTCTAGAGTAATTTGCTATTTATTTTCTTTCTCATTAAGTTTGTAGAGTTTTGGAGATGAGGAATAGAAAATATTGTTATAAATGTTAGTAACCTCAGACTCATATATTTTAGGATATATCATATCGGGTAGGTTTTTTTTTTTCTCCTAAAAACAGGGTCTGATACTATTTAGATTCTCTTCTACTTTTAAAAACAAGGTATTGAAAGAGAAATTTTATGGTAGGACAAGACTATGTCTTATTAAGATAGTACTTATGTGTATATGATCAAACAAAGATAAAATATATTATTCTTTAAAAAATTAGGTCAATTAGCCAGGTGTGGTGGCACTCATTTGTAATCCCAATACTTGGGAGCCTGAGACAGGAAGATCTGGGTTCGCAGCCATCTTCAGTTACTTAGTGAGGCTCTCGGCAACTTAGTGAGACCCTGTTTCAAAAATAAAGAATAAAAAAAAAAATAGGAGTGGGGGTGTAGCTTGGAGATAAAATGTCCCTAGGTTCAATCCCCAGTGCCACAAAAATAAAAAATAAAAAATTAGGTCAATTAAATTTATATTTTCAACTGGATGTGGTGGATTATGCTTGTAATCCCAGTTATTGCGAGGCTGAGACAGAGGATCGCAGATTCGCATCCAGCCTCAGCAAGTTTGTGAGGACCTCCAAAATTTAGTGAGACTCTGTTTCAAAATAAAAAATAAGCTCTCGGCAATGGCAGATCCGGCCCTGCCGATGTCAACGGAACTCATAGGGCTGGGGATATAGTTCAGAGGTAGAATTCCCTTGGGTTCAAAAAATTATTTTACATTTATTATCAACTTCTTCCAATTTTTAAAATAAATCATATGTAATTCTTGCCCCTAAATAGAAATACCTAAAATATTTTTACAAAAATTTAATTTTAAAAATGTATATAGGGCATACAAACATATCAACTTCAATAACATCTATAATGATACCCTCAGAAATGAGAGGCAAAATTAGATAATGAGAAAACTAGGCTATTTTATCTACTGAATGTTCTCCATTTTAAAATTTTTATTGGCCCTCTACATAAAAAAAAATAAATAATTTCTTAGTATTTTTCCAGTTACCCTTAAAAAAAGAAAATTAGGCTGTCAGTTTTTCTAGACGATAACCTTGAAATAGAAGAGCATGCCTTTTAGATTCTACATGTATTGATCTAAACATCAATAATTTTTCTAAAAATGGTTTTGAATAAAAAAACATTTTTTTAATAGAGCACAGCTCTGATTTTCTTCTCTAGCAATATCAATGGAATTTTAAGAGAAAAGGAGATTCAGGTGGCACACGTTTGCTTGGCCCCTCTGCTTCCTGGAGGGGGTCTACTCTGGAGGTAAGCTGAGTGAATGAAAGGGTTAAGGGCTATGGAAACCAATTTAATTAGGCATACAAGCTATGTGTTCTTGGCAAATTACCTAAATGCTCTCATCTAATCTATAAAAATTAAAACACTAACTCCTATGCATGCTTGTTGTGAGTTGAAAATGAGTGTTATAATCTGAATGTGTCCCACTCCAATTTATTTATTTATTTTATTTATTTATTTATTTTTTTGCGGTACTGGGGATTGAACTCAGGGGCATTCTACCTCCAAGCTACACCCACAGCCCTATTTTTTTATTCTTTATTTTGAAACCGAGTCTCACTAAGTTGCGGAGTGCCTCACTAGGTAGCTGAGGCTGGCCGCGAACCCGGATCCTCCGGTCTCAGCCTCTCGAATGCTGGGATTACAAGCGTGTGCCACCACGCCCGGCCCCACTCAAATTTATATGTTGAAAATCCAACATGCAGCATAGTGGTGTTTGAAGGTGGAGCTTTTGGAAGGTAATTGGGCTTAGATTGGATCATGTGGGTAGAGCCTATGATATTTTTAGTGTCTATATAAGAACAGTCAGAGACCAGAATTCTTTCTCTACCATTGGGCACACAAGAAGAAATTGGGAGCCAAGTGTGGTGGCAAATACTTATAATCCCAGTACTTGGGAGGCTGAGGTAGGAGTAGTGCAGGCTCTTGGCCAGCCTCAGAAACTTACTGAGACCCTCTGCAACTTAGTGAGACCTTGTTTCAAAATAAAAATAAAAAAGGGCTAGGGGTGTAGCTCAGAAGTAAAATGCCCCTGGATTCAATTCCTAGTAAAACAAGAAAAAAAGAGGAGGAGGAGGAGGAGGAGGAGGAGGAGGAGGAAGAGGAGAAGGAGGAGGAAGAGGAAGAAAAAATGGTGGCAATCTACAAGCCGGGAAGCAGGGTCTACCCAGGAGATGATTCTGCTGGCACCTTGATCTTGGACTTCTCATTTCCTAGAATCATGAGAAAAAGGTGTTTTTTTGTTTTGTGTTAATTCAAGCCATCTAGTCTATGATATGTTGTTATATCAAATTGAGCTTCCTAAAGCAAAGTGATAGTGTTTGGGAAAAGATAAGAAGTAGGAGGCTCCTTTCTTGAATGTAAGGGGAAGATAAATTTGTTAGATAAACTGGAGAAGTTAGTGACCATAAACTGAAACTACTTATAGAAAGAATCATGATACCACTCTAGATTAGTTAGCATTTTATTATCAATTTAAAAAATCTGAGAATAGCTACTTATGAAGAAGAATAGATTTGATTAGGCCACTGCTTTGGAGGGCACAGCCCCTGTATCAGCTCAGTTCTAGGGAAGACCTCATGGCAAATGACATGGCAGGAGTGTGATGTTGCAAGTGGTCACCTCCCCTTTTTTGTGATACTAGAGATTGAGCCTACAGATGTTTCATCTCTGAGGTACATCCCCAGTTCTTGTTTTTTACATTTTGAAACAGGGTCTCACTAAGCTGAGGCTTTACTAAGTTGCTGAGGCTCTCCTTGAACCTGTGATCCTCCTGCCTCAGCCTACCAGTGAACCCAGAGGCATTCTGCCTCTGAGCTACACATCTAGCCCTTTTACCTCAGAGCTACAACCCTAGTCTTTTTTATTTTTATTTTGAAATGGTCTTGCTAAGTTGCACTAAATTACTGAGACTGTGATTCTCTTGTCTGTGATTCTCCTGTCTCAGCCTCCCAAGTACTGGGATTATAGGTATAAACCACCATGCACAGCAAGTGATCATATCTTGAGCCAGGAAACAGAGAGAGCTGCGTGGGTTCCAGTTTGTTCCTTTTATAATAACCTTCTCCTGAGAAATAAAAAGGTTCCATGAAAACTAACATTCAAGGGTATGCCCTCGATGACCTAAAGACCATCCCTTAAGTTCCAGCTTTTAAAGGTTCCACAGCACTTCCCAATACCAGGACTCAGAGATCGTGGTGACATTTGAACATTCTGGACATAGATGAGGGTGCCCCAAAGAAGCAAAGATAATTTTGAAGATAATTTGTAGTGTTATGGTGACTCTGTTAGTGTATAGAATTATGTGGAGTTAAAAAAATCATTGAGTTCAAAGAAATACACTTTCACATTTCAGTCATTACAAAAGTGGGAATAGTTTATTTCAGGTAGAAACAGCTTTCTTTCAAGGAATGTCTCTTCTTAAATGTCCTTTTACACACATTCTGGTTTCAAAAGAGACAGTTTGCAGCAGAAATTTTACAGGGTTACTTAGGTTTAGCTACACTTATACATGCACAGAAGAAAGAGGAAGAAACAGAAAAGACCACTGCTTCATCAGAAAAACAAGCACTTTTTCCCCCTGGTGTCATGTCTTTGGATATGTTTTGCCTTGGAGAGATGTATAAACCATTTTTATACATGGAACTGTCTTAGAAAACTAGAGATTTTAGTACAAAGAAATCAATTCACTGAAAGAATGCCCACACGCCATTATTATGACTTTAAATATCTACACAAGAGGAACTTACAAAAGACCCCTGTTTTACAGTTACTGATCTACATTAACATAGGGGCTTCCACCTTCTCCAGGCCTGAGTTACACTGAGTATTACAAATAATATTATAACAATGCTGAAAATACTGATACAAAACAGCTTTAAGATGACATTTCCAAAAAATACCCTTCCTTTTAAAATTGAACTGTTTAATCCAGGTTTTTTTTCTTTTTGAATGTTTCAGCTTTAAAAAAGATTCATCAAGAAAATACTAGTGTTTAAAACATCTCTTAAAATGTCTATTAAATGACAGAATTTCTTAAATAGATTATCTTTTACAAAGTATAATTCAAAAGTCTATCTTCCAGGAAAAAAAAACAAACTATAAACTCCAAAAGTCCAAATCAAAAACATTATTTGTGATACATAGTTTTTCCATATCCTGGGAAAAAATCCTTGATTATTTTATCATGCGTATTTATTTACAAATTTAAAATATTTAAGTGACACACACCAACTCTCAGTACAAATCAAGTTGAATTCCACAACTAATAATCATATTTTGCTATAATTTCTTAAATATTGTCCAGTCCAAAATGTATATCTGCATATTACAGCTTCTAAAGCATGTTAGGGACTGACAGCAGTCTCATTAAGTCAAGCAAATTGCTATGGTATTGTTCTCTTTTGGCAAAATTACAAACACACAAAGAAAGAAAACATTTGGCGAATGTTTGTCCTGATGCACGTGTCTTCCATTGGAAAACCAAAATTACAAGTTCAATATATCCACCACACTTTTTACTATCAATTCTAATCAAAGTTTGAAAATCTATTAAAGTTCAGTTGTTAAAGCTGGAGGTGGGGGATCTAATGGCTTTTCCACAAAGCATAGAGTTCAAATACGTTTTAATATTTGGAGATGCATTACACATATAGCTTTAATTTAAGCAGGTTAGTCAGATGCCATGCTAAAACTGCCATCTCAATTTCCCTTTATTCATCTCATTTGTGCATGCTGATGGATTCTGTCTGTTAGAGAATGCAGGGGAAACAGATCATGCAGTGGGTATGACGGTTCCAATTTGCATGGACTATGCCTAATGTGGATATAGTTACCAACTCTGATCTTTGTATAAAAAAAATACTGCAGTTCTGATTTCCAATAGTGTTTTTATAATTATTTACTCATGTTTTTATATCAACCATTTGATACTTCTCTATTATTTATTAAACATGGGATTATTTTATTTAGATTTATTGATGTATCTCATGTGTATTTAGGTATACAACATACTTGTCAAAGAGAAATATTTGCCATCAAATGAGTTTTAAATATTTATTTTCAAAGTTTATTTCTACGATCGAATTACCAGTGTTCACATATATTTTCCTTTTTTCTCTAAATCTAGATGATTGCAGTTAGAGTATTTCATTCAAGATATCAAAAACTGATCTTCTGTTTCTCAATTCATAGTTTTTCTCTCTCTCTGTCTCTCTCTGTCTCTCTCTCTCTCTCTGTCTCTCTTTCTCCATATATATCAGCTGAATATATATAAAAACAAATGAACATTTAAACATATAAGAAAAGTGAAGTAAAATAATGTTTTTCTTAGAACATTTTGTTCCCAAAATTAAAAAATAATGTGTTGATATTTCCATGACAGTGACTCAAAGAACATTACACATACCACATTTATATTATGAATCATTTAACAAAATTTAGCCAACCTCGTCACATTATATTGTAGTACTTGTATACCAATAGCAAAAACTAAAAGCAAATTTTTGTGGAGATCAGAGCTGTCATTCCCTATTTGGCTAACAATTGTTCTGTCTAGAATCCTTTGTGAACTAGTATAAACTAAACATTTATAGAATAAAAGAAGCAGCCTCTCCCCCCTTAATAGTGTCACGACCTTGGATGTATGTAATAAAGAGACAAACATATCTCTAGGTTACAAGCACACAGGCTTTTCTCCTCAAATAAATACACCACCAAATAGAAGACTTTAAAATCCTTCTGTTTTTCCCCTTCTATTAACTATGTGATTTAGCATTCTTTACAATTCCTTTATCTATTTATTCTTCATATCTATTTTATGGTAGCATCATTGACAGAGTGTGCTATTAACATTACCTTCTGAAACTTCAGTGCAGTGCTAGGGATAAAAGATATCACTTCAGTAAGTGATAGAGATAAAAGATAAATTATGGACTATATAAGCCAGCAAGATGTCCCATATTTATACATATATGTAGTAACATTGTCAAGGCAAATCAACTAATTTAATTAACATGCTGCAACCCTCATTCTTAAAAATAATAGTAACTTTAAAAAGTCCACAAGTCTCTGTGTATGACTAAAAATAAGAGTAACAAAAAGTACATGACAATTTTAACATGAACTATGCACAAGAAACATGAACCATCTTTATTCTACCCAGAAGAGGACAATTAATTAACCATCCTGCTGGCCCAGAGTCTGCAGTTCAGTTGTGTGTAAATTGTGATGGAGAAAGACATTCTTCCTGCTGTACATGTGTAAAGAGATTGGCCCTCTGGGCGGCTGTCCAAACCTGCCTGTGAAGGTCGAATGCTGTCTGGACACAGCAGGTTGTTCCTTTGGTTTCTCAGAGAAGGCGGAAAGCCCTTCTGTCTTAGCTGTTGGCTTCAGAGAGCTCTGCCCAACACTGGTTCTTAAGTTCTGTGTAACCTCTGAAGTGAGGGTTTCGTAAGTTCCTCTTGAGTGTTTGATGACTTCTGCTAGTTCTTTGTCCTTCAAGAAATTACTGAAACAAAGACTGGATATTTGACAGGTCTTGTTTTTGTAGGGGCTTATCTGATCAGTGGCTGAGTATCTAAAACGGTCCTCGGTAGGTGTATGTATTGCTTTTCTGTCCCTTGTGCTGAGACTTTGGCTCACAATTCGATTTCGAAATGTAGCCTAGGGTAAGACAGAGAGAGAAAGACACCATTAAAGAACACACTTATATCATGTATTGAACACAGAGTTGTGTCTTCACCTTTGTGGACTAACCACTAACTTTTCAACAAAGTTTAGAAAAATATCTATAGAATTCTCCATTAGATTAAATTTCCCAGTACAATTCTGTTATGTCTAGTAGTTAAATGGTCAAGTTAATGTAGAAGGCATTTTTAAATTAATTTATCTAATTCCCTAAATTTGAATTTTGTAGTTTTACCTGAAAATACAGATTATTTTAATAAATAATGAATACTAATATGTTAGGTCATTGTTTTGTGTTGATTTAGTACTTTACATTTATTTAAGTTAGTAGAATTGCATGTTACTAGAATGTCATGATTTGTATTACCAAAATGCTAACCTAGAAATTTAAGAAATTTCAAACACCAAAGTCACTTCCATGACCAACTGAATACTTAGAAGAGAATTCAGCACATGGCTTGTTTAGATTTGGGACACAATTTATTAATCAAGCAGGTAGTGGTGGCTCATGCTTATAATCCCAGTACTTGGAGGTAAAGACTGGGGCATCACAGCTTCTCAGCTAACTTCAGTAACTTAGCAGGGCCCTCTGCAACTTAGTGAGATCTTGTTTCAAAATAAAATAGGGCTGGAGGCATAACTCAGAGGTAGAATACTCCTGGGTTCAATCCTCAGTACCACAAACAAATATAATTTATTAATCAAAATCAGGTTTACAAGTAAATGTCATTTTCCTGCTCATACTTAGAAACAACACAGCTCATTGAATTTTGATGTGGAGGAGTCAAATATTCCAAGTTGGCACTCAAATTCCTCCCGAATACAGCAGTGTCTTAGTTTTGAAAAATGTACTGAGATATAAACTGAGACTAGATGGCTTATTGTTCTAGTGGAAAAATAAGTAAAAGATTTATAGTTTCTACAAATAATGAGAAGAAAATAATGAGAAACAGGAAAGGGGGAAGAGCTATGTAGATGGCAGTAGGCTGGTACAACCTGTGCTGAAGTAGTCAGGGAAAATTTCTGCTGACTTGAAATCTAAAGTGTATAATTTTCAATATCCATCTTTTCATTTTTCCCTTGAAAATCAAATGTTCAAACATGACATTTACCTAGACCTCCAGTTTTCTTATTCAGCCATGATCACCCTGTTATATAATTTGACAATAAACCAAACAAAAATAAAATTTGATTTTAAACCATGAAATCATATTCTCTCACTAAATGGTACCACTGTTGGGCTGATGCCTAAAAATTATTTTAGTTTTTTCTCTTTTCTTCCTACTGTTAAAATCAAGGGTATGCCATTGGACTGCCACAGTGAAACCTCAAGTGAGCCACTATTAGCATACACTCTATTGAGCCTCCTGACTTAATAACCGGGCACATATTAAACATTTAATAAATATTTGCTGAATAGTTTTTCTGTTAGAGATAACAATGCATACTATACATTTAGGGTATATTAAGTCCAGCATTCTGCTAATGTTTAATGTCTTTACATAGTAAACTACGTAAACTTAGTAAACTAGTGTTTTGAAGAAGCTTCTAGTATCTCCAGTGAACATACTGGAAAAGAGTGGCAGATTTAGTGCAGGTTGTGTAGGTTGGCAGACTGCCATCAGATCCTTCTTTACCTTAGTAATTATACTCAACTTTTTAAAAGATGTATCACGTTTTTTCTAAAATAAATTACATGCAGAACTTATTGTAATTTAAGTTGATGTTTCATGATTATCATTACTGAAATGAATCACTCCGTATTTTTTTCCTGTAAATTTAATGTCTACTAAGTATGTCCTTAGGCTTTCTCATCCCTGGATGAAGTATTTTGCTACCCAGATATTTCCTTTTTTAATTTTCTTGATGTTTTTGGAAAACTACAATTCTTATTTTATATGGGCTTACTTAAAGCAAGACCTCCTTGATGACTTCTGATGTATTTTTTAACTTTTCTATAGATTTGGAGCAGAGTTTATTTATCCAAGCTGGTAATCTAGTGTGTAAGGGAAGGCAATGTAAGATTCACAGGAGGTGCCTCAGTAACTTACTTTCTTGAGAATAAAAGAAATAAAATACTTTGACTTGATTTTCATTGTTCAGAAACTTTTCTAGCTTACTTTTTCTTTGCTGTTTTCAGTACTCTCAGTTTTGGACTGCTTAGAAATAGGAGGTTTTATTTTCCTCCATCTCTAAAATATGACCCAAGATTTTAAGATGTTTGATCAATTTCTGAATCTATTAGCAATTGATCCTCAGTCAATGCGGTGCTTAATATATAGAGCCAAATCTTAGATGAGACATGGATGCTTCTTGTAAGTATTGTGAGGAAAGAAAATCGAGTACAAATCAGACATTAGTAAATTCACAACAATAGCAATATTATGTCCCTAATAATGCTATTTTTATCTGATAAATTATTTTACACATTTTTGGGGTACAAGATTATTTTTTGATACAAGTATACAGTAGTGAATGACTAAATCAAGCTGATTAACATAGCCATCATCTCTTACTTATTTTTTGTGGTATTCTTTTTCTTTTTCTTTTTTTTTTTTCTTTGCGGTATTGGGGATTGAACTCAGGGGCATTCTACCTCCAAGCTACACCCCCAGCCCTATTTTTTATTCTTTATTTTGTTTTTATTTAATGATTTATTTATTTATTTTATATAATAATTGGTGCATTGTAATCATACATCTTTGTTAGGTACAAGCTGATAAAGGCATATATGCACACATTTCACATTTAACCCTTCCCCAATTCCCTTCCGACTCCCTCGCCCTCCCTCCTTCTCAAGTTCAGTTTAGTAATTGACCTTGATATATTTGTGAAAGTATATCGTGTGTATTAGGGTGTCCCCCCGCCGCCTATCCATCCCTTTCGGTTAAGTCAACTTCTTTGCTTATTGAGGGTTTCTCCTTTTTCATCTGGAGTCCCTCTTATGCCCTATCTTCTCCCTAGCATCTGCATATTAGGGAGTACTTATGCTTTTGTACTCTTTGTGACTGACCTATCTCACTTAATATAATGTTTTCCACTTGCATCCATTTTCCCAACAAATAACATGATTTTGTTCTTCTTTATGACTGAGTAAAATTGCATTGTGTACATATCCCATAGTTTTGTAATCCATTCATCTGTTGATGGACATTTTATTCTTTATTTTGAAATAGGGTCTCACTAGGTAGGTGAGGCTGGTCGCAAACCTGGAACCTCCAGTCTCAGCCTCCCAAATGCTGGGATTACAAGTGTGTGCCACCACGGCCAGCTCTGTGGTATTCTTTTTCATTTCTGTTTCTACATATGTTGCTGCCTAGGAAAGTTGAGAAGGGGGTTGCAGACTATATTTCCTTACTATATCTTGTGAAAATGCTCATTGTTTTCTTTATGTGATATTTTTAGCCCTCCAGGGATATTATATTGAATTGAAGATACACTTTTAATAGAATCACGTTGAAAGAGATAAAATAACTCAATCCTTTAGGCAACCCCAGTACTCTTGTAGTCTAAATTCTACTACCTACAACATACATAAGTACACATTAAAGAAAAATAAAATAAAGAATCTGAATATCAATTTTTAGAAAAAATATGTATTATTTTAGGTTATTTTGGAAAACCTCCATTTTTTTATTTTTTATTTTTTTGTTCGCACATTGTAATGATATACCTTAATGAGGTACAAGTTGAGAGAGACATACATGCACACAGCACTCATTTAACCCTTTCCAAATTCCTACCCCGTTCCTTCCCTCCTCCCTCCTTCTCATGTTTAGCTTAGTGATTGACTTTGATATGTTTGTGAAAGTTCATCATGTGCATTAGGGTGTTTTCCTCTTGCGTCCTTCCATCACCTTCAGTTAGGTATTTAAATTACCAATTCCTATTCATGTGTCACAATCAGTTCTTCTTCTTTAAAGTTCTCTGCTATGTTCACCGTTAATTCCAGGATTCATATTGGACATGGCAGATTGGATAGCACAGGGGTTAATGGCATGGATTTGAGGTCAGATGTTTATGAATTTATGTATTCATGTGATATTTATTGACTACCACTGAATACAAGGTGTTACATAAAAGAGGAGAAATAGTTCTGCTTACAAATGACATGTATTCTACCTTCAGGCAGCTTAAAATTTAGTAGCAGAATGAATAAGAATCAGATACTTTCCAGCTGTGTGACTATGGCAAGTTATTTAGCTTTCCTGTCTTTACATTCCTCATCTGGGAATGGAAGATTTATATTCACACCTGCATCTTCAGGTCATATTTTCATAAGTATACAAGGAGTTATTATATATGAAATGCTTAATATTATGCCTATAGCATAGTTATCTTGATGCCAAGAACATTAATAATAATAAATAAAGCAAGATAAAGGGACCAACAGATCATAAAAATTACTTTATAGGCATTTATTTCATCCTTTAGAGTCTAAACCAGTTTTAGCACTTCTATATCAACTTAGAAAAAAACTGTGGGATATATACACAATGGAATTTTATTCAGCCATGAAAAACAAAATCATGTCACTTGCAGGGGAATGGATGGAACTGATAAACATTATACTAAGTGCGACTAGTCAGTCACAAAAGTAAAAAATCATATGCTCTTCCTAATAGGCGGAAGCTAGAGAGAAAGTGGGACATAAGAGGGACTGTAGATGAAGAAAGAGAAACCTTAGAGGAGCAAAGAAGGTGACTTAAATGAAGGTGATGGGGGGCACCCTAATGCACACGATGTACTTTCGCAATCATCAAAGTCGATCATTAAACTGATCTTGAGAAGGAGGGAGGGTGAGGGAGTGGGGTGGGAATTGGGGAAGGCTTAAATGAGAAATGTGTGCATGTATGCCTTTACCAGCTTGTACCTAACAAAAATGTATGATTACAATGCACCAATAAAAAATAAATGAAAAATAAAAAGAGAAGGGCACATTCAAAAAGTAAATAAATAAATAAATAAGAAAAAAACCAATTTTTGCTAGGCCATTCTTGTAATTTTATATTTATCATTTGTTTTGTTTTCTTGGAACACAGACTCGACCAGAGATATTTGTAAGAGATTCATTATGGAGTATTCCCTGGCCAATCCCTATGGAGGAATGAAGAAAACAGAGGCAGATACAAGGTAAGATCAAATTCTAGACAATCAACATGTCCCAACTGATCACTCAGGGAGGTCTGAATTTGTTTAGCTCTTCATAGTTATCTTCAATTCAGGCTAGTAGTTGGGATTCTTATATCCATACATTAAGGTGACACTGGACATTTGTGGACTCTGGGAAGGGCTGTACACTTCTGTAAGTATTCTTTTTTCTTTTCTTTTTCTTTTTCTTTTTTTTTAAAGAAATTGCTGAAGAGAAATATACTTGAGAGCTCTTCATTGCCAACATTTACAGCAACTGAGAAAATAAAAGTCTGAGTCCTGAAAGTGTGTGTAGAGAGAGAGAGAGGAAGAAGAAGAAGAGGAAGAGAAGGAAGAGGAGGAGGAGGAGGAGGAAGAGAAGGAGGAGGAACAGCAAGAGGAGGAGGAGAAGGAGGAAGAAGAAAAGAGAATCCAACAGAGAGAAAACTATGATGCATATCAGTACATTTTCTACATTAATTAGTCCATTCATATTTAATATATTATGGGAAATTTGACAAACAGAACAATGAATTCTGAGACAAAAGACTCATTTTCACTCTACCACAATTGAACTGTGTGACCTTATATAAATATACATATATATCCCCTGGGGTTTAGTTTCAAAGACCATTGAATGAGATAACTAAAATAGAATAAAATGTAGATCCTTAAGAAAGTCTAACAGTCAGTTGCTTCTCTTTCAGTTCTAAAATTCTAAGTTTAGAATATATTTTATTTGACACATTTTAGAACATCTTTAAAAAAACATAGGAAAGAGTCCCTTAATTCAAAACATAAAAATTATATGCAATGGATTTGGTTGTTTTGATCCAGAAAATAAATATCTTCCTTATCACATTGTTATTTGATGTTAATTCCTTCTGAAGCTCTTGGGATCACATCCTTGAAACGGATTTTTGGAACCTGTGCTTAGCCATATTTTTCCTCAAAATCAGAATTAGTTCCCCAAACTCATATAATTATATTAATCTTGGAGAAGTTGGCTAGGAGGCAGCTCACTTATTATTTATCCACAGAGTTCTTAGTATATGGCAAAAGATTGAAAATAGTGATTATTCAGTCAAGTGTGCACATTAGAATAAGAACAGTTCTTGTTGACCTAAATGCAATGTTCTTTCTCTCATTTCTTCAACTGGAATATATGACCTGCATTTCATGGAATGAAAGATGCCACTGATGTTAAAACACGTAATTTTATATACCACTAAGAAAGGGGAAAAAAAAGCAAACAAAACATTGGGTACTAATTTGAAACAAGCAAACAAACCACTCGCTTTTATTTCCTTCTGTGTGACCCATTAATTAGTCATTCAGACCTTTCATCACAATTTCTTTTGTCTTTTGTTACTTGACAGTCCTGTTGCACTTATCACAGTGGTTCAGTTTCATCTATATGCAGGTATATTCCCTCTTCAGATTTCATAAAGCATTTAGCTTTCATTTCAGGGAAGGCAAGGAAGTAAAGGCATTATGATTATAAATTTTTATTCCACTAATTATTAAAATTATATTGTATTCTTTTTTGACTTTCTAAATATAAAATAACTTTTGTTATAACACTAAAGAGTAGTAAACTTTTAAAAAATATTATTTTTTTAACTTTTCTTTTTGAGAGTGGTCTTGCTTTGTTGTCCAGACTGGGCTGAACTCGAGATCCTCTAGACTCAGCCTCCACCGCACCTGGAGGAGTGCATTACATCATGTATTACATCACCTTGCTTTTAAATATTCTTAACTGGCAACTCAATACATACAGCATCAACATTGCATATAATTCATTTAATAAAGGACAATATGAAGCTTTGGTAAAATATACAGTAACATACTTCTCCAAAAATGAATCTACTACCACGATTTCTAACTGAAATGGCTAATCTACTATGAGATATTCTTTCTACTGATAATTAGCTCTCATTGAGAAGTTGATCAATTTGATCCTTATATGTTAGCTGAGTCTTAAACTACCAAGTATGGGTATCATGCAACCACAACACATAAGAAATAATAAAACTCGCATAACCACCAAAGTAATATGACATCTATCAATAGCATTAAATATCAAAGCAGCTAGAAACAGAATCACTTTATGAACATGTGTCAATACCGTTGAAAATTAATCAAATAAGAGATATTGTAGAGCAGCAGTTCTTAATCACTTTTTTCCTCCATTGTATAAACATGACAAACAGAGACACATTTTTTTTGGCCAAAACCAGGGCTATGAAAAGATTCCAATTTCAAATCAGTGTCATCTTGAATTACATTATCTCCACTTATGCAAACATTCTGGATTTTGAAAAGAAAATGACAGAGATCAGAATATATTCTAATCTATAAAAACATTTTGGTACTTTAGTAGTGGTAGCAGCATATTTCAAAAAAAAGACTCGAAGTGATTGATCCATTTGATACTGGTCTGAGTAGTATGGAACTCAAGTAGGTCACTTCACTAATTTGGAAACTAAATGATGAAGGCAAAATAAAGCAGTACCTCAACTTGTAAATACCTTATCAGGAAATAAATGATAGAAAAAAACTCTATAATACGTATGTTGATTTAACTCATCACAAATACATCAATCTAAAGAAAAATAATAGAAACTTGAAATATTGTGAAATTAAGAAGTCATGTCTGTATACTGCTAAATATCATTAAACATATGAAAAGTAATTTGAATAAGTATTATTAATCATTGAATAAAATTTGAGAATCTATAAATAAATCTTAACTGTATTTTCACTTTTTGTATTATTTGTTTATGTGCCAATAATTTTCTTAAATTGTTCCATGATCTAATCTTAAAATGACTTAAAATATATTGCTTTACTATTTTGCTTACATATCAATTTTTTTCCAAATGTGAGCAAATTTCTTTCTAAAATACATCCTGGAATACTTTTTAGCATCATTAAATAATGGGTTTAGATTCAATTCCACCATGGTGTTTTCAGCCTATTGTTGATCTTCACTATTATTTTCTTTCTATCTATGAAAGCAAAGTTAGGCCTGGAGATTTTTTAAGGGTCTCTTTACCACTTTTTTTTTAATGATCCTTGTGAATTTTCTTAAAGATAAAATTAGAAACGTGACATATTTTAAAGAAGAGTTTATTGGATGTATCCTGTAGTTTCCATTCCATTGAAGCGCACGACTTACAGGAAACTCTCTTGTCCTAGTTTTAGAGAATAGAGTCATAATATTCTAAGCAAATATTGTACTATCTATGGAATTGGCTATTGGAGGATATAAGGATTTTTTCTTCTCCATCATACTAGTTTCTAATATAGTTTTAATGAAGGCTATAATTAACTTAAGAATGAGCCTATCAGAGGGCTTAGGATTAAAGAAAATAATTTAAAATGATTCCAGGAAAAGACTATTATAGTATTGAAAAAATTATCTTCCTTGATAAAATTTCAAGCACATTTTTAATCATGTACAAAACAAAATTATTGACAACAATGAAATGAAAAAAAAAAAGTAGAAATAAGTATATTCAAGACCTGTTGTGTATCTGATATCTAAAGGTGAAATGATACCAGTTGGGAAGGGACTCTTAGGTTTTGAAACTCAAGGAAACTTCTGTAGTATAAGTTACAAATTTTAGAAAAATGACAAGTCATTTTATCACAGACTCTATAATAGTAGCTAAGATTTCATGAATATTTACAAGGTAAAATATATGTGCTGTTTAAGGTGTTATCACTTTTGATGTCTATTAAAGCAATTTATTATAAATCTATTAATGACAAGGAAATTGAAACTCTGCCACTTCAGTACTTATCTTGGATTCCAGGGTTAGTGGATGGTTGGATATAAACTGGAGCTTAAATATTTGGATTTCACTATTAAACTCTAAGCCAGGGATTCTCAACCTTAGCACTATTAATGTTTTGGATCCTATAATTCCTTCTTGTAGGGGACTGTCCTTACACTGCAGCAGGTTTACCAGCATCTATGCCAGGCCAAAATGACAGTTCCAACTTGCTAAGGTCAGATATAGAGTGACCCCTAAGGGCTGGAGATTAATATAGTTAAGACATGAGGGTTAAAATCTTGTCAGTAGATAAATCTATTGTAATGAATGTATCTGGGCAGTAACCTAGGATGATGAGAGTGTCTCCAGGGAGGCTGGTTTACTGGGGGCGTGGCCTTAGGGATTTTGCTTGTGTCTTTGAATTCCTTGCTTGCTAACATTTTTGCTTCTGGCATCTGTGGTGTGAGGAACAGAGCCCATGTGCTGTCCTTCTTTCTGCTTCCCACCACCAGGGCCTGAGTTCCAGATCTGCACCCAAGCCTCACATGGACTGAACTCCAAGATCTCTAAACATACTGTGAGTAAATAAACCTTCCTTCCTAAAAGTTGTGTGGTCAAGCATACTGGAATACAGCAGTGAGGATGCTGACAAAGATACAGCTGTAATAGTTGATATAGGCAAAATTGTCTCTAGAGATTATCACATACCCGTAGTGAGAGAGGGGAAATTGCCCCAGTACAGAACCACTGTCCTAAGTTATAGTATTTCTCTGAGTTAGTCAGATAAAATTCACCATTGCAAATACATCTCAAAAAAGGGAAGCTATTATACACATGCTCCAATGTTAATGTACTAATAAACATTGGAAGCATTTATAAACGTAAGTCTTGCTGAACAGCAGTTAAACACACATATAAGCCACATGTAGTGGTACAGGACTATAATTCCAGCACTTGGAAGGCTGAGACAAAGAATCACAGGTTTGAGGCCAGAACTAGGTAACTTAGCGAGTCATTATTTCAAAATAAAAAATAAAATAGGAGTGGGGATATACTGAGAGGTAGAAGTCCCCCTGTGTCCAATTCCCAGTACAACAAACAAACAACTTTTCCTACACACATAGAAAATGGAAGAAACAGTGTCATAAACTGCTTGAATTTTGACTTTTCACCTTTGATTTTTCACCATATAATGTGTTGGTATGGTGCAAACAGATACCCCTGAAATATGCCTTTCTCAATCACTACCATTGAAATGTCAATGTAGACTCAAACCACATTTATTAAAAATAACAGACTGTCCTTTTCCTGTCAGGGTTGAGGGATGGGATTTCTAAAGCAGTTATGAATACCAGGTCACATCTTTGTGGAAGATTTTGGCACAATTGCTGCATCTGTTTGCATCCTTAGCTGTAGAATCTGTTTTCAGAGATAAAGAGTTTTGTTAAAGGCCAAGGAAACACTCTACCGCAGAGAGATTATGTGCAGAAGTAGTTACTGCTTTGCAAGCAGGAAGCCCTGTAATAAGGTTAAGTATTAACCCTAAAGAAACACTCAAAGGTCCTGGCAGACAGGACCTGTTTCTTTCAGATTGCACAGATTACGAAGAGGTATGGAATGGAGAAAATTGTCTGCAGTGAAATTGCTTCTTCAGCACAATCTCAGCCCTAAATCCTTTAGGGGATACTAAATTCTCCTGGTGGACATTTAGGACTCAAACAGGGTTAGAGGACATGCAGAGAGGAAGCAAGGTGAATGTTAATAAGGCTGGCCAAAGTCAGAGTTCCCAGGAAAGATCACAACATCTTCTCCTCCCAAGAAAACCAAAAACATGCTGAGTTTTTCCATAAGCCACTAGACATTTGTTGGATTGCTCTGTTCATAACTAGAGTAAATGAACTCTGGGTAGATCTAAATAATAGCAAGTTGTTTATAAAACTAACACATATGTATAGTGGGAGCTGACCACTTGTGTGAGTAATTTTCCTTAGTTAAAAGGTGTTTTAAATAGAAATTCCACTTAATTATTGCTTATAATAACTATGTGGGGATTGTGATTAAGAACTTAATTAAGAAAACAGCTAAAAAAGTATAGTCCCACACAAGTGAGATTCCAGAAAAGAATGTTTTTGAAATGAACAAGATGAGTGAGGGCTGAAGCTAAATTTATATGAGGGAAATAATAGGAAATGACATTTATGTGTGCATGGGAAGGCACAATAACAGATATTTGTAGAAATTCTACAACTTGAAAAATGAGTCTCTTGTTTAGACACCAAGATGCCCAATACTTAGCACATAAAGATCTTAAAATCTTTCCTAACTGATAGCATTAAAAATAATCTCAAAAATCTTTAAACTCATATGATATCTTTAGTGTGAATAATTCATGAGCTTTACAGCCAATTACCATGGATTTATTAGGTAGAAATATTTCTTGTATTGAATAAATGAATAAATATATATAATAAAATTGATTAAAAATCTAGCTTATTGTTTATTCCTCTTGTTTTCCAGTCCTTATTACCATGATTAAATAATGTGAGCACTAAATCCCTTGCTTAAATTATTCTACTTTATGAATAATTTCACCTTACAAGCTCTGGGGAGAGATTTTTAAAAGTAAGATAGCATTTACCTAATCTAAGAGATAACAAGAGAAATGAAGTGAAACAAAAATACAGCAATTTCACACTACTTTATTCTTTTCTATCAGTATAATGTAAATCAAGTACAATTCTACTTTTAGGACTAACCTTGATCCACTGAATAAAGACACTGTTATTTAATACATTTTATAGTTTGGGGACAATACAAATAATAAACATAGTTATAGCCCTCCATTTATAATATGGTTTAAACTTTATCTATTGTTTTCACATAATCATCTTAATTTGTCTTTATAAGTGTACTTTAAGATTGGTTCTAAATGCTTTGTTTCCTTTTTTATAGATGGAAAGCTGAGCCTGTTAATAATAGTTGACTTAAATCAGGTAGGAACATAAAGTAGTAACATAAGGTGAACCCAAGGGCATTTTGCCTCCAAGCCAAATCCCCAGTCTTTTTATTTTTTATTTGGAAACAGAGTCTCTTTAAGTTCCTAAAGGTCTCCCTAAATTTCTAAGGCTAACTTTGAACCTATGATCCTGTCTCATCCCCCTGAGTACTGAGATTATAGGCATGCAACAGTATACCAGGCATAAATTAAGGTCTTTAGATTCCAAGTCCTTTAGTGCCATAAAATTAAATACCCATTCTAAATTGTTTTGACATTAAAATTTCACATTTGCATCAATTACTTTAGATTTATTAAATATTTTCATGTGATTCTGGATTTAGTTTAGTAGTCCAATAAATTCAGAATAAGACAAAATGCTACCAGATATCTTTAAGACATATTAGTCATTTAAACATTTTTATGAACCACATTATTCTCAGAGAAAAGGATTTAAAAAATTATGGGATTTGGAGGTGTCTTGAAGGTACTAGGAGTTTGAAAATAGATAAGAATAATGTTGAAGAAAAATGATACAGGAAGTAGTATGTTCATAGTATGTATCACTTCCCCCCTTTAGAAGAATAACTATCCATGTAGCTAGCATAAAAGAACTACCTGCCCAAGGATGCCAGGCCACATAAAAGTCTACCTCTACTGAGCGTTTTCACAAAATATTCTCTTGTTATTTAACTTTTAATATTTTAAAGATCCAGTTACACTCAAAATTTAAAAACTAATTTTCAAGACATTCTTCAAAAGTGAATTTTAGATTATTAGCTATTTTGCATCTTTGTCTATGTTTTCTTTTCAGTTGCTTATACAGTTTAAGGTAGACCAGATATCATTCATGAAAATTACAGGGATATATACAAGGCAGTGTTGTGACATAGAAGAAAAACTTACATTTTCTACTTGCTGGTTTGACTGTTTTATACTACAAGAAGTTCTACAAAGAATAAAACATCAAAAGAATATTGCAGACACATGCATGGAAATATAAAGTATGCAGAATGGTTGGAGATTTGTGATGAAATAATATCCATTTTCCTCACCTGATTTTCTAAAATGCCTTTATATAATATAAATAAGAAATAAGACAGCAGGAAATGAATTATGGTATGGAAAGTTATGGTAAGGAAATCAGTATCCACAAGTTGGAAACAATTTTTAAAGGAGGCATGGCATTTCAAAAGTATATTCTTTCACTCATAAAGCATAGAGCCTGGGAGATAGCAATTTTTAAAATAGCCAACCATTTTTTCCTACTTAGGATGAGTTTATTGGTGTTAGAAACACTTACTATAGAATGTAAAATAGAAATTCTAAGGCTATTTTTTTTTTCATTTGAAAACCTGCTTTATCAAAGCAAATAATTTTCTCTATAAACTCAGGGTAACTTCAAAAAGTCTATTTAACAAAGAGAAAACAGATGGGCCCAAAGCTTCAAAGTTAGTCATCCTTAAAAAGATCTAAAATTGAGTTTTAAATAGAAAAAAAATCAACAAAGCACACAATTTAATGAGTCAGATGAAACTTACAAATTGCTAAAGTCTAAAAATGTTATTGTCAATTATTTTTATTTTGTTCTTGTCAATTTTGTCATTTCATTAATTTCAAACATAACTTCTTGCTCATTGAGAATATGAGTATTTTCATTTTTTATTTAATAATACAGCATTCAAGATGCTATAAAAATCTGGCTGTGGTGGGACACACTTGTGATACCAGTACTTTGCTTTGGAAACTGAGACAGAAGGTTTGGAGTGTTGGGCCAGCTCAGCAACTTAGCAAGAACCTGTTTCAAAATCAAAAATAAAAAGGGCTGGGGATGTAGCCTGAAAGTAGAATGTTCTGGGTTCAAACCCCAGTCAAAAAAAATACTACAGAAGCTGTAAAGTTAATGTATTTTATTCCCTTGATTTTATGAGGAAATTCCAGCTAGAATAGATAAGTTACTTGTCATGGATTACAAAAATTGTTGATGGCAAAGTCACTAACCAATTCAAGATTCCCCGTAGCATTGTTTAACATCTCTTTGCAGAAACCATCCTTTTTCATTTTAATGCATAGACATGTTATGCACTTAATATAAGAAAAGCGAGGGACAAAAATTTATAATGGAATACTTAATTACAAATGCCAGGCATTGTGCTATGTTTCAGCAACACTCTTGAACTCTTGAGGCTATGCAAATGGAGATATATCTGTTAATTTTGTGAATTTAAAGAGATGAATAAATAGGAAAACTCTTAGGGTAGTGCCTAGCAGATATTTTGTGCTGGGTCATGAGAAATGAAGGTAAAGTGGTAACCATGTGGTGTCTTCGTATATATTTCCTGATCTTCCCTAGCTGTGTTTTCATTGGCTATAATTAAAAGAGAAGATGTAGTAACAGGATGATGGCTTAAGGTAGACCTAGCTGCATTCTTCTGACAGGAGTTTTCTAGAGGAAGAAATAATAATTCTTCCCTGGTTACAGAAGTGAGATCTTCTGCCTTTCAGTAAAAATAGTGTTGCATGTTGGAATTAAAGGCTGAGGTGAATATATGTTCTAGCTATAGAGGTGGTGGTTTTCACTCTAATATAGTACAAATTGCCAGAGATGCTAATAAGTAGAAAATGAGTTTTTCAAGAAACCAATTCAGCAAATTGAGTGTGTGCTGTACTAAATATTCTGTGCAATTTCCTACAAATCATTATGAGAGGAAGGGTAACTAAGGAATGCTAATATCTAAAACTAGTTCTGATAAAATAGACAGTGCATGTTTCATACTATATTAATTTTCTCATTCTTTTTGGTCATTTTTTGGTTGAATCACCCATCTATTGGAGAATACACACTTAATATAAATGTTAAGTGAGATTAGATCATCACAGAACAAAGAATGTGAACTATTAAATGTTTCCTGTCATATGCAGAAGCTAGGGAGTAATGGGACTTTAGATAATGGAGAGACTTTAGATAAAAAGACTTTAGATAATGGAAGAGAAACTTCAATGGAGAGTGAAGGAGGTGATTTTGGAGAGGGTGGGGGTGAGTAGAGGAAGAATTGATGAAGAAAACACTAACACAGACATGCACATATATGACAATATCAATGCCAATCTCAATATTTTGTATGGGGAAGGAGGGAGTGGGGAAAGAACCACTAGGAGAAAACTCACCAAGTGTGGTGTACAGGTGTGTCACTATCGCTGTGAGCTAAATTATAATGTGAGACTATGATGCACCCATGTAAGTATAAATATACTTTAAATCAAACATATAATCTTATCCTAGGGAACTTGCTTTTGCTTAAGAAACTTAGCTAGTGTAAATAAAAAGTATGGCTGGATGTGGTGGCACATGACTGTAATCCTAGTACCTCGGAGGCTGAGATAGGAGGATTGCACTTTCAAGACTAGCATCAACAATCTAGTGAGATCCTCAGAAACTTTGGGAGATCTTATTAAAATAAAAAATAATAATAAAAACAGGGCTAGAGTTTTCCTTGGAGGTAGAACACCCCTGAATTCAATCCCCAGTACCAAAAAAAAAAAAAGAAAGAAAAGTATAATGAAGTCACTGAAGGAATAATATTAAAGTGTCTTAAGTCTAGACCCAACTTAGTAAACAATTTGTGATAAAACAAATATAATACATAAGATTGAAACAGTTCCCCAAAGTAATTTTTCCTTAGTTGCTTTAACATTTCACTTGCCCCTTATTTACCTTTATTATCATTCCACTACAGTTTGGACTTTACTCCTACTGAAAATCTTTAAGTAAAGTAGAAACTTAACAGTTTACATGTTCTTTTGCATTAAAATGTATTTAAATGGAATTAACTTATTTCATCTTTAGTTTTTCCATCTGTGACATCTTGTACTCTTGGTTGTGTCTTTTCTGGTCTTTACTAATCAACTCCTTTGCTGGCCACTTTTTCAGCCAAGTGTTTGGGTCTAGATAGCATGGTCCAGATCACTTCACTCTCCTTAGAAGATCTTATTCATAACCTTGACTTTCATACCACTTCAGTTGCACAACTCTTAAATTTATACTTTAAGTTTAATTTTATGGTTTCGTTCATCTCTCTATTTTTTATTTTTATGAGTATATTTCAAGTATTCAATTTATCTTCCTATTAAACTCATAATAATTCCATCATATCTGGTTTGCATCCTAACAATTTCAGTAATATATATTGAACAAATGAATGATGGGAAACTGTAGAGAAATCTGGATTTGTCCTTGATATCTTCCTCTCTCTTTCACTCCCTTCCATTCAATCCATCATGTGTTCAGAGTGATTCAAAGTACATCTGCTCTCTTCTCTCCCCTTCCATCCTTCTAGTTCTATACCTCATTATATCATGTCAGTTATTGAAAGATCTCCTCTGAACCTTCATAAAATACATGTACTACCAAACAGCTATAGGAATCTTTTTAAATTTAATTTAATTATGCCATTGACTTCTTTAAATATCTTCCTACTGAATTTCAAGATTCAAATTATTGTGACCCTGAATAGTCTAGCTCCACCTAACTTTGTTAATTTCTTCCTAAGATAATTTTCCATCAATCATTGAATCCCTAGAAACACTAGGCACCTTCAAGTTTTTAAACATGAAAAGCCTCTCTCCTTCCTCAAGTTCTTGAGGTATTATCTTCTGCCTAGAATGTTCCTATTTTCTTTGTTTATGCTTTTACTGGTGTGTTGTAATTATGCATCACAGTGACAGTTAAAGAAATACACACAAACATACACATACCATTTGGTATAGTTCCCTCTCATACCACCCACTTCATCTCCTCCCTCTCTGTACATGGTAGTGAGACTGATAGTGATGCTTTCATATATGGACATAACATTATTTGAACTACTTCCTTCCTAAATTCTTCTTTTTCCAACCATCTTCTCCCCTACCCCAGTCCGCTTCCACTATTCTACTGGCCATTCTCATTTATCTGAATTTCCTTTTGTTTATTATTTTCTCTCTAGCTTCCACATATAAGCAAAAATATGAACCTTGACTACCTTTCACTTAGCCTAATATTCCCTTGTTCCACCTATTTTTCTGCAAATGGCATAACTTTGTTTTTCTTTATAGCAGAGTAAAATTCCACTGTGTGTATATACCACATTTCTTTATCCACTCATCTGTTGACAGATGTAGGTTATCTCCATAGTTTGGCTATGTGACGTGTGCTGTAATAAACCTGGGTATGCATGTATCCTCATTTCACCTTACTGTATACCTATTACTCAGTTTTTAAGCATTTTCACATGCCATAATTTAAATTGTTATAATACTTCTTTAAATATTGACAAACACAAAATGCATAATTTTTCCTTATAAAGTTATATACATATACAATTTCATTATGAGTTTATTTAATGTTTGTCAATTCATTGCACCATAAGATCTTTGAAAGCAAGAATTGTATCAAATTCATCATGGCTGTATTCACAACATCTATACTAGTTTCTGGTAAAAAGCAAGTGTTTTGTAATTGTTTGTTGAAAATAAGTAGAAAAGGGGAGGGTTGAGTAAAATGGGAGAAAGAAAGATCAAATATAAAGCTGTGATAGCAACCGAATCCTCCAGAATCTATAATTTAGATTTCTGTTAAGTCAATAAGACATTTCTGTCATTAGGAATTAGGAGTAGATACATATTTAAAAGGCTTATTTGGGGAAGTATTAGTATTACACTTCATTTGGAAGGCAGAACAGGATATTCACATAGAGATGGAGCAGAATATAATTCAAGTTGTCTATTTGTTATAAATGCTAACTTAAGGAGGTTGGGATTTTATATCCAATGAAAATCTATTCAAATTGATATGAGGCAAATGACATAACAAAGTAGTATTTTAGGAAGGGTCATTAAAGAACTGAATATTGATCAATCTAAGATGAAAATGTCTAAAATAATACATACACTTGTTAAGGAAAGGAGGCATGTGTTATAAAAATAGTTATATATTGGTTCGATAATATATTTCCACACTATAAGTGATTCAGATGTCTTGCATAATAGGCAAACATAAAAATTTTAGAGCTCTTGGAAAAATGAAAAACCTAAAGTAATGATTATATGTAACTTGCTAGTATTTATAGCTAAAGTACATAGAGAAGATTAAAAAATGAATATCAAATCAATTTAAACTCCACGTGGTCAAAAAATAGCACATTTTGAATTTACAACCTACATTATCTCAGGGCCAATGGTAGTATTTTATTTGTTTGCAGGATTTATATTAACAAAACAAAAATTTTACTGGTATTTCCAGTAATATGAACAAATGATGAAACACTTTGAAGTGAATATTTTATCCAAAATTATCTTAGGATATTGTTATCTATAAAAAGTCTATTGACAGAAAAGTAATCTCCTGAGTAGCATCAAGGTGTTTTAGACTTGATCATATTGCTCCAGGTCTTGCTAACAGGAAATAAAGTCCTCTATAAATATTTTATACTACCTCAAGTGAGGGTAATTTTCCTGTACCTATCCAAATCAGTCTGGGAAATCATGCTTCTTTATAAACAATCTAAAATGAGCCTTAATTTTTTTTTCTCTTGAAATTTATTTTTTCTCTGAAATCTGAGAATCAACTGATTGGGCACAGGGATAGAATGGTAGAGAATGAGGCCTCCAGCTCCTGAAATGAAACTCCACAGATGAAAGGCTATCTTTCTGCTTCTAGGCAGCTAGTATTTATTTCCTGAATTTATCTTTGTTGAATGAATAATGCATATATATAGTTCGTTGGCTTTCCCAGTACTTTCTGCTTTGCATAATTTCACTTTATTACACAATAGCTCAGGAAAAATTAAAAGTGTAGTGTTGCTAACGAAGCATGCTATAAAGATTTTGTAAGTAGGCAGACTACTACAACATTCCAAAGTACAGAAAGTTTCAAAAGAACATAGTATAGATTGATCCTTTGTTTTTTTATCTCACCTGGCCAAAGCAATGTCCTTTTCAAATTTATAACTTAGAGCTAAAGATATCTATAAAGTTGTAGTACTTTCTATGTATATGTGGTACATCTTGCAAATGTTTTTTATCTATTTCACAGGAGATAAGTATGATCTATCACAATGTTTTAAACTTTTAGTTCTTTTATCAAACCATGCATAAATTAATTTGGTAGTATTCAATGTAACCAACAAGAAGGTAAGACATTCTGTAAAGCAAAAACCTACCACTATATTTACCTTATAACTAGTTGAAATAATTTTTTTTCTGGGCGACATGTACCATAGAAACTGAATTAGTAGTTATGGGGTAGGGTTCAGAATTTGTGAATTGTAGCATATCCTCCATATGATCCTATGACAAGTAGCATAATTGGAGATAAATATTTCATTAAAATAAATACTTCCAAACTGAGACAGTGGCACATATCTGTAATCTCAGTTAATAAGAGTCTGACACAGGAGGTTCACAGGTTCCAGGTGGCCGGCACCTAGTAACTTAGCAAGACTTTATTTGAAAATAAAAAGGAGTGGAGGTATAGCTCAAAGCAAAACACCCCTGAATTTAATCCCCAGTATCACATAACAAAAAAAGTAAATAATTCCATCAAATTTATCTATGTATATGTATATGCATGCATGTGAATATATTATTTATTATGAGAGAAATACAGCAGAAAGGGAGACAGAGAGAAACTAGATAAACTTCTCACTGACTGTGGTTAAATTTCTGGCTCTTAAAAAATTAGCACTGTATATGAATTACTTCCATAATCAGACTACACATTACACATCAAAGGGCATAGCTCCTGGAGTTTTCTATCATACCAATTACTGCAGTGGTAAAACCCCAATGTGGGTTAACTAGAACTGTAGAAGGACTACTTTTTTGTGTGTGTGTGTGGTACTGGGGATTGAACCCAGGGGCATTCTACCTCCCCGGTACACCCACAAAGGACTACTTTTTTAATGATGCAAAAATCATTCTAATTGTGTATGAATCCTGCATTACAAAACACTTTTTCAGGAACTGTTTCAGATAGAGGCTTGGATTTACAAAATCTTGACAGCTTAGGCAAGATTATAATGCTCAGAATGAGTAGACGAGAGATACAGTTTTCTTCCTCCTGTCTCTTATAGAGAGTGACTTCTTGCACAAATATATTTTTTCCTACATGTACCAAAAATTTTCCAGGAAGACTAAGATCATCAAACATTGTCATGCAATATTTAAAGGAAACTAATGTTTATTCAAAATATAATAAACAGAGTTGAGAGGAATCCTATTTTGAGATTTACTCTTAGATTAGCTACTAATGGAAAAATTACTTTATCCCATCAGGTATATACAAATAAGCCTGTATTTCTATCTACTAAAGGATTATTCTGGGAAAGAAATAGCATGTGAACATGTCATGAGTCAAGATAAAAAAAAATGGTTGGTGAGTGGTTTTCAATTGAAGCAATATTGCCTCTCAGCGAAATTTTTTTATGTTCATGATAGGGGTGGGACTATTAATATCTAAGTGGTAGCAGTCAGAGATGCTATGGTGTCTAAGTCAGACCCTGACAGCAAAGAATGGTCAAATTCAATGTGTCAATAGTGCTGAGGTTGAGAAACTTTGGCATAGGTTAAAACTCCGATTTCCACTAAGAGTCTTTGAAGTTTCTCAAGAACTCAGGAATAAATCATTTTCCTGACTCTGACAGTTTATACAACTACAGACCCAATTTACCAATTCAGGTTAAATCATCTCTTTAGTTTACTCCATTTGTAACCATGTCAACTGATTATCCTGCAGCCCCTCAGTTTGGTGTCCATCAGCCTCCAGCATAGACAATGATCCAACACAGGATGTCATTTAGCCACAGTAAGTAATTGCTCTTCATTTCAGTCTGTTAAGAAGCACTCTTCCTTATTGATTTTGAACTGCACCTGAAGCATCACTACATTTCCCCCCCCCAACAACCTGAATCTGTTCTTATTGATCAATTAATGCTGCCCTTCTGGCAAAATCTGCTACACGAAGACACAGAACAAGAAAAGAGTCCATGTAAAATCAAACTCTGCTATGGGAAGAAGCTACTAACTGGCACTTGCTGATCTAATAACATTACTGATATAACAGACTGAAAAGGAACAAATTAGAAAGACTTGCCATTCTGTTTCTTTTATTCTCTACTTATTTATTAACTTCAATATAATTATGTGATTAGATGTGTTTAAATAGAACCTATTTCTTTTTACATGATTGTCCAGAATGTCTGTTGGTAAAGTCCTTATCAGTGGAGTGTTTCTCTCTGGCTAACAGAAACATTTAGGTAATGAAGCATACTCATTAATAATTTGTATCTTGTGATAGACAGTAATTGGTCTGTATTTTACCTTAGTCACAGTATAATACTGAGCAAATTCTTTAACATCTCTGAGCTTTGTTTTCCTCATCTGTAAAATGAGGATGTATAATTGTTATAAATGAATGATTTTGTGACTAATGAAAAGTTGTGAAAAAAATAATAAAGCATCAGTAACAGCAATGGTTTATTTACATATGGAAGATCTCCAAAAGCCCAGTGTGTTGGAGGCTTAGACCCAGGTTGATGAGACTGAGAGGCAGTGGAAATTTTAAATGGGATGATTGGTGGGGGGTCTTCTCGTTACTGGTGCATGTCTTTGAAGAGGATAGAGACTCAGCCCTTCTCTTCCATTATCTCTTTTGTATCTCACTTGTAAGGTGAACAGTTTGTTCCATCATGCTCTTCCCTCCATGATATTGTCTTGCCACAGGCCCAACATAACAGGGTCAATTGTTCATGGACTTAAACTTCCAAAACTCTGAGCCAGAAATAAATCGTTCCTCATCATAAGCTAGGTATTTAAGATATTCTATTACAGTAATGTAGGACTGACTTGTTCAGATATGAAACTCTATTGTTAAGGTAAAAGTCATTCAAAGTAACAAACAACAATGTATATACTCTTCCCAGTCCATAATCTCTCAAATGAAGTGCTAGAACCGCTAGAATGTTAGATTTACCAATATCATGTGCATTTTATTACAGTCCCTAATTCCCAGGTTTGAAAGTTCTGGAAATATGACTACCTTTGCAACAGGATTAAGCAATTTATGTAAAATACATTATTCCTATGTTTCTACAATAGGAAAGTATAAATTGCAGGGTAATTTCCCATCCACAACATCTCCAGTCACACTCAGACATCAGGTTTTCCTTAGGTCTACCCCTGTATATATAATGAGATTAACAAAATACATCACTCTTAGGAAAGATTAAAAATCAAATGAGGCACTGTGTATAATGTGCTTATCACAATGTTTAGCACATAGAAAATATTAAGATGATGCTTACTGCATATAAGAATGTCAACGCAGTATGTAGCAGGATGTCTACAATACAAATAAGGATATCTAATACTTTACCAAAGTAAAATCTTTATGGAGTTGTTAAGTCTTGTCATTAATGAAGTATGACTATGTCAAAAATCTGAAAGATTAAGTATCCAGTAATATAATGAAAATCATTGAATTTTTCTTCACCTTGCTCTGAAGTAAGTTGCAGTAAATTACTACTATCCTCAAGCTGATAGCTGTCTTCCTGTAATAAGAAGCTTTTCCCATTATTCCCAATGCGCAAATATATCCAGTAAATTTTAGCAGTTATTTCTTCTATTTCTTGTCACTGTATCGGTATGAAGCTTGGAGCTCATTACATTATTTTGGAACTAACAGGCCATTCTTCTTTCAAATTAAGGCTTTTGAGGGACATAGATATTTTTCTGCCATTTGTTGCGGGGTAAAAAACAAGTTATTTTGTGTTAAAATTTACACTGGAAAAGTATAAATATTTTTTGAAATTTAGCTTGTCATTAATATAGTTAAGTCTATACATGGTATAATCTTTCTTCTTCATACCTGTGGTGTTAATGCAGAAAATATATTTCAGTTTTTCTATCACTTTGTAAGGCTATTCAGGGTTTAGGAAATGATATTTAAGTGTTCTTGATACATTGGCTAGATTCCCTCACACCATAGTTTATTTAATTCCTTATTTCCAGAATCTCATGTTTATTCTAACACATCCTCTGAGCAATTCTCTTCCATGTAAATATGCCTTCTCTTTACATTTATTCAAAATGATGCAGCTAAATTTTGCCTGCCTGTTGCTTGTGTTTCCAGTCTATAGCTACCATATCATATCATGAGCTATCCAAGGAAGAGAACTGTACTAACTTTTAATGTGTATCCCAAATAATTACTGGAGAGCTATATGTCTTCCATGTGCTCAGAAGAAAAGATTAGAAAAGGATAATGGAAAGAAGAACGTGTGCCTTGAGGTGGGTAGCCAGGCTACAGGAAACATTTTAGACCTAGCTTCATCATTAGATTTCAGTCATGATGCATTTAATTACTTGCTTGAAATTAAAATGACATAGATTAAAAAAGAGATAGAGAAATAAACACACATATATAGTAGAAAGTAGTCAGTATTTCTCTATCCATAATGATCTTGCAAATAAAATATGTAACAAAACATAAACACATTCATTTATGTTCATCTTGTCCATAGGTTTCTATTAACCTACATATATAATTATTGGAAGCTGAAGAAAGATCAATATTTTTTTTTCCACAATGGGGAAAAAAAGGCATTCCTCAAATAATATGAAACAATGGAAAATATTACTAAAATTTTTTGGATAAAATATTCCAGAATATATTAACTTTATCCATGAGTATGCAGTGAAATTGAGGCTATGTGAAAAATTAAGAAGCAGGCTGGCCGTCATTTTTTGGTACCAATAGTTTTAAACTGTAATGAGGCTCAGAATCACCTAAGGTACTACATAAAATGGAATACGTTCATCCTAAGAAATTTTCAATTATTAATTTGTCATATTGACTCCATAATTTTTAGTGCATTTTAGTAACTTGATGCATACATTTAGTAAATATTTTGAGTATTTGTTACTTGTGATAAAATAATTTGGGATTTAAATTATATTTAAAATAATAATATATGACAAGAAATGAAAGTGGGTTGAGAATTGACTTTGCTTGCAAGCTGGCAATTGGCCCACTGTAGTTTCATGACTGCTGACAGAAGATATGAGATTCTGTGGTCAGGACCTAGGGACTTTATTATCCATGGCAAAGCAGCCAGCAGAAGCTTTATGTAAGCATTAGTACGCAATGCACCCAAGTCTATCAGGGACAGTGCACAGGTAGATACTACACACACAATGAATTTGCATCAAAGTTGAAGAGGTCAATGTTTCAAAAGTGGCTTCTAGCAAATCTGCCCAACTTGTGTTCCTTATTTTAAACATTAACCTAGAATATCCAAGAGTTTTGTGCTCTCTTTTTTTTTTAAGTCAGAGCAACTACTCAGAATTTCCAACAAATAATTTTTTCTTAGACAAATTAATGTGTTTACCAAAATGTATACACATGATAAAAGATAAAATATTAACTGTTGCCTAAGTCATTTGAAGTTTCACTTTTATGCTCAGATGATTGAAGGCAATAAATTCCTAAAGTGAAAGGCAGCAGAGTTTACTGGTTCAGTTGCTGAGGGAGACTTTTAGCATTTTAAGTGAAATGCAATATTTAAATATTCTCAAGTGTCACTTCAAGAAAAGTTAGACCAGAATACATTCAAGATGTTTCTGCAGGACCCCTCAAAGGTCCTTAAATGTGGTTAGACATGGTATCTTTTTAATGTTTAATTCAATTTGATAATTTGATTGATCTAATACTGTTCATTGGAATGTATTTTATTACTCCTGATAATACAATATATTATGCTAGAATGAGTTGTGATTTCTGAGACATTTTTTTTTCTCAATCTTGTAGGAAAGGTTATTGAATCTTCAATAAGATCTCTTCAGAAAGTAATTTTAGTGTGATTTAGACACCTTGGCAGTTATCCTAGTATCTCTAGAAACATGGCTTTTCCTTCCCCTCCTTCTTTTAAGTACTTTCAAATATATGTCTTTATCCATGCCCCTCAAGCTCTGACTGGTAGCTTAGCATAACCATAGTAACTAAAACCTCACCAGGGAGATACACATAAACTGAATGAACTTGGAGCTAAGCAGATTGTCTCAGAGGATAGCCCCATTTTTAAAAAGGTATAAAAACCTTGGATAAATATCAGATTTCTATAGATCAACTTAACATGCTTTTCTAAGTTTTCTAAAGTGTGATAAATAAGCTATCTGGTAAAACTGTCTAGAAAGTTCCACTCCAAGTAGAAAAATAATGGCCTTTTTCTAGATCTATTGAAGCATAATTAAAAAATAGAAATTGAATATATTTAAGGTGTACCATGTTATTTGTGTTTTTGTGTGTATATTGTGAAAGGACCACGACAATTAAGGAAATATACATGTGCATCACCTCACATTGTCAAAATCTGTGTATGTGATTAGAATATTTAATATCTATTGTCTTAGCAAATTTCAAGTATATAATACATTATTTTTAATCTTAGTCATCATGTTGCATTTTAAGTCTCCAGAACATAAGCATCTTATACCTGAAAGTTTATGCCTTGAGACCAACATCTCCACATTTCACCCCACCCCATCACCCCCTCCTCTGGTAACAAAAACTCTACCCTCTGTTTCTATGAGTTTGTCTCTCTTAGATTACACATATAAATGTGATCATGCAGTATTTGTCTTTCTGTGTCTGCAGCATTTCATTAACTATAGCCCTCCAGATTCATTTATATTGTAGAAATGGTGGAATTGGTGAAATGCACTTTTTTAAGATGGAACAATATTCTATTACATAAACCAACAGAGAGGGATGGATAGACAAACAATCACATTTCTTCATCCATCTCTATTCATCTATCAGTGAACATTTAGGTTGCTTCTATACATTGGATATTATAAGTAATACTAAGTAATACTACAATGAATGTCAGAATGTAGATTTCTCTTCATGATAGTGATTTTATTTGCTTTGTATGTTCATCTAGAAATGGTAATGATGGATCATATGGTAGTTTTATATTTAGGTTTCTGAGGAACATGTATACTGTTTTCCATAAGAGCTGCCCAATTTATATTTCTACCAACAATGTATAAGGATTTCATTTTCTCCACATTCTCATCAACATTTATCTTCTGTTTTTTGATAACTGTTTCCATAAGTGTGAGGTTTTGACACATCGATTACTGGTGATATTGAGTATTTATTTAATATACCTAATGCTTATTTGTATGCCTTCTTTTAAGAAATAAACATTCAATTACTTTAGCCATTTTAATTATGTTGTTTCCTTACTATTAAGATTTTTGTGTTCCCTGTACATTTTTATATTAATTTCTTAGTATAAATATAGCTTGGAAATATTTTTTCCCATTCTGTAGATAGGTTTCTTTTTCATTTTGTTGATTGCTCCTCTAGATTGTTTCCCTAGAATGTAAAACATTTTAGTTTGATATAGTTCACTTGTTAATTTTTGCTTTTGTATTTTCTTATATTTCTTTTGTGTGTGTGTGTCATAGTCGAAAATGAAGCTTTTCTCCTATTTTTATTATGTTTTACACTTTTATATGTATGTTTAAGTCTGTAATCTTGTAAGTGTGTGTGTGTGTGTGTGTGTGTGTGTGTGTGTGTGTGTGTGTGTGTTTGGTAGTACTAGGGATCTCACCTAGGGACTCATGTAAGCATTTTACCACTAAACTACCTCCCCATTATCTATCCCCAGCTCTAATCCATTTTGAGTTGATATTTTTGTATATGGTGTAGATAAGAGTTCTATTTCACTATTTTATATGGATATCCAGGTTTTCAATACTGTGTACTGAAGACACTTGTCTTTGCTTTTTGTAAATTGTTTTGGTGACTTTGTTGAAAATGAGTTAATCATGTGTGCATGGTTATTCGATTGTATATGACTCTACATTTTCCAACTTGTGGCCTCTTCCACTCCCCAATCTATGATCATTAATAACTACAAAAGCTTCTTTCTCCCTCATCCTTGTCCCATTCACATCATCTGTTATTCATAGCGCAGCCTGAGGCGATTTAGGGAAAGTTATTTTAATCACATAATTCCCTTGGAAGCTCTGATGTCTATTCTTGCTCTCAGATTAAAGTTCAACTATCTTAATATACTTAAATCCATAATGGATATACATATCTATATCTCCAACAGTAATGTACAAGTGTTCCCTTTTTTCTGTATTCTCACCAACATTTATCTTTTGTTTTTTGATTATAGCCGTTATCTTGGGTGAGGTAATATCTCATTTGTGATTTTGATTTGAATTTCCCTGATGGTTAGTGATGTTCAGCATTTTAATGAAGGATTTTAATGTCCTTCAATGTCTTTCTGCCTTCATATGTCATTTCCATCATCTTTGTATTCCAGATTCCACTAATGTTGGTATCTTCTATTTTCAGAGACACACATGTTGTCTCACCTCTGTTTTCCTCTGCTAATGACTTGTGTAGTCTCCTTTCACTTAACTAACTTAATCTTCAAGTGACAAATGAATGTTACTTCTTTGAAGTCTTTTCACACCCTACACATTCAGATTAATGGTCCCACATAGGAGTTATCACAATACTCTGTGTTGGTCATCTTTCTGTTACTGACACACAATACCTGAGTAAATAAATGATAAGTAGGAAGCATTTATTTGGGCTCATTATTTTAAAGGTTTCAGTCCATGGTATGCTGGTCTATTGCTTTTGGGTTAGTGATAAGGCTGCATATCATGGTTAAAGCAAGTAACAGATGAAACAGCTCACCTCATGATGCTGAGAAGTAAAGAGAGACAGGAAGAGAAGTGGTAGGGTCATAATTCCCTTGTCCAGAGTATGTGCTCAGTGACCTAACTTCCCATAAACTCCCCCTACCTACAAAAGATTCTATCATCACCCAATGGTGTCACAGGCTGTTGACCAAGCCTTCAACACATAGGTCTTTTGGGAACACATATCCAAATCACAGCAAAAGTCTTTAAAAATATTATCTTACTATACTTTAATTTTCTACCTCATTTTCCTAAACTAGATAACAGAAATTATGAAAAAAGTATATGTGCAGTTATTTTCTCACTGCCTTTCTCATGTCTGATGGAGAGTAGATTCTCTGTAAAGATTAAATGAACATAATATATATTACATGAATATATAATATGTTATTATACTATATCAGGAATATTATGGCAAAGGGATCATATAGTAAAAATTAATGTAATGTAGAATTTATTAGTCTTTAGACATTATGATACATTTTATTAATGTAATCTTAAATCTGAAAGGAGTTTTTACAATGTAAGGTAACTGTTTTTATCCAATGAACTTGGCTAAATAGATATTAAAAAAAAAGTCAGTGGTACAGTTCTTTTTTTTTTTTTTTTTTTTTTTGCAGTTTTTTTGCAGTACTGGGGATTGAACTCAGGGGCATTCTACCTCCAAGCTATACCCCCAGCCCTATTTTTTATTCTTTATTTCAGAACAGGGTTGTAGAGTGCCTCACTAGGTAGCTGAGGCTGGCTGTGAACCGGATCCTCCGGTCTCAGCCTTTCAAATGCTGGGATTACAAGCTTGCGCCACCACACCCGGCTGGTACAGTTCTTTATACACATCACTGCAATTGACAAACAACTCGATTGCTTCAAATGTTTCCACAACAGAGGTTCCAGATGCTCAGTATCTGGACACTTAATAATAATGTAAGTTATTATTTGCTTTTCAATGTTAGAATTTTTAGAATAAACAATAGTCTTATCTTTGATTTTGGAGGGAAATATTTAACATGTAAATCAAATAATTTTTGAGAAAGTAAAACATTTGAAGGGCTGAAAGGATACAAATATAATCAAGACAAAAGCCCTGTTTTCAAGAAGCCAACAGTTCAGAGGAAAAGAAAGTATTTTGGAAGTATAATAAAGAAAGTATTTAGGAAGTATAATACAAGGAAGACTAACAACAGTAATTAAAAAAGAGGTACTGTGAAGACAGTGGTGGACAATGTTACTTTCAACAGGTTTACAGATAGAGGTCTGGGCAAAGGTTATGGGAAGTATTATGTAAAGACTTGGTAAAGGCTTAAATGTGGGGAAGCCAACAACAGAGAGAGAATTTTCATGAATAAGTATAAACATTATGATCAAAAGCTAGGAATAAAATACAAGGATGCAAAGCTTATTTGAGGGGCATCAAATATCCACACCAGTGCAGGAAATATTAAATTAGAAAGACATGGATATGATAAAAGTTAATTGTTGATAAGAATGTAAAGTTGGACATGACTGTTATATTCATTTAGATTTGGGTCCATAGGTAATATGGATTCACTTAAAGTTTTTATTCAATATAATCATTATTTAGTAAAATTGGGAAGAAATTTAAAAAAAAAAGGATAAGTACTTGAAGTTGACTCTTCAAGTTGAATTTGGTAGAAACTGCCAGTCTCACACAATTTGATGCTGCCCCTCCAGAAATAAAGAGGGTGATTAAAGTGATTTGAATAGTACAATGAAAATATGCATCATTGAAATGCTAATGTGGATGCTGCTTTTGCTGAAGTGAATTTTTGATTGTAGGATATGCAGATTTTGGGAACAAGAGATTTTACATTTTATCTGAGAAATACATTCAGGAGCATAACTATTATATTTAATGAATCATTTCTGCTGTTTATTTTTACCATTCTTATTATGTTTGGAAGAGACAAAATTGTTATTTAACTGTATGTATGAAATTAGAAGAGAAAGAAACTAACAATAATTCTTCAACCTTTTCCTTGACTACCAATTAGTTCATGATCTTAGTGAAACTATATAAAATACCATTGTCATATTAACACTATCTTTTAAATCTGATAAGAGTTTTGGTAAAATAATGTTTCATCCATTTTCTTAGATTGGAAAGTTTCTAATTTTCTCCTTTAGCAAAGCAGCTGAAGAGAAGATAAAGGACATAAAGGGCAGAGCATATAAACTGATTACATTGCAAAAGTATAATTGAAAACATGTGCACTGAAATATTTGAGTAAATAGCTGGCATGTAAATGTCAGTCTTTCTTTAAAGTATGTATAAAGATAATAGGAAGTAAGTTTGGAATAATCTTTATGTAGAAGTGAAATTGCTTCTTTTCATATTAATTTTTTAGCAAAATATTTAGGATGGTTTGTACTTGAATATATGAAATCTATATAGAAATACATATATACATATATTAGATTAAACTCATAGCCAGTTTTCACATTATATACTATATAATAAGATTATTAAATTGAATATATTAACTTTTTTTACTTTACAGTAAAGTGTCATCACATCGAAGTCTGTAAATTGGATTTTTAAAAAAGCCTCTGAGAGCAAGGTGTGGTGGCGCTCGCTTGAAATCCCAGCATTCGGGAGGCTGAGACCAGAGGATCTGGGTTCGCGGCCAGCCTCAGCTACCTAGTGAGGCACTCCGCAACTTAGCGAGACCCGGTTTCAAAATAAAGAATAAAAAATAGGGCTGGGGGTGTAGCTCGGAGGTAGAGCGCCCCTGAGTTCAATCCCCAGTACCGCAAAAAAAAAAAAAAAAAAAAAAAAAGCCTCTGAGCACAGTACAGATAAATACTAAATTTGTGACTATCATGGACGTTTTCCATTGTAAGTTAATTTTATTATTCATATTCTAGCTCTGAAAATCCTTACTATGAAGAATTTTAATTTATATTTTACTTTAAGGGTTCAAATCCAAACATTTATTTCAAAACATTTTTTGGAGTTTTCCATTCTTATATATGTTGTGTTCTACATTGTTATATATGTTGTTTTATAAATATTTAATGCATAATTAATCATCAGAATTATTTTTATAGAAAATTATTAAATACAACTTTATTTAATTAACTAATTATTTAATTAACTCATTCATTAATTTTTTGGTACTGGGAATTGAACCCCAGTAACATTCTACCTCTGAGCTACACCCCCATTTCTATTTTATTTTTTATTTTGATACAGGTGCTTCCTAAATTATTGCATGCTGGTTTTGAACTGGCAATTTTTCTGTTTCAGCCTACTAAGTACTACTATTATAGGTATACACCACCACTCCCAACACCATTCATTACTTTAAAAAAGATGTTATGGTTTATTTAAACCTGTCATTTTAGCCGGGCGTGGTGGCGCACGCTTATAATCCCAGCATTCGGAAGGCTGAGACTGGAGGATCCGGGTTCTTGGCCAGCCTCAGCTACCTAGTGAGGCACTCCGCAACTCAGTGAGACTCGGTTTCAAAATAAAGAATAAAAAATAGGGCTGGGGGTGTAGCTTGGAGGTAGAATGCCCCTGAGTTCAATCCCCAGTACCACAAAAAAAAAAAAAAAAAAACCTGTCATTTTAAGAACTATTGATACCAGTTCCTCCTGATATTCATGACTAGGGTTGCAAAGTCTGGAGTGATTTTCCTGTTTTGGCCCTGAATGTCACTCATTCTTTTGTTATCACTGCTTTTAAGATTCTTTTCTTGGCCTCTATGTTAGTCATTTTGATTATTATGTGGCATGTTGTGTTCAGGTGTTTGACATGTTATTGAATAGCAGAGAATCCAACAAATAAAAAAAAAAATACTTGCATACACCAATAATAAGTATATATTTCCAAGTAAGTTCTTACAATTGGAAACCAAAAATTGCACATTTTTGCATGAAGAGAAGCAGATGGAAGAGTCAGGACTGTGCACATTCTGCCTCCACACTCAGTATGTCAGCAAAGTTCTGTATTTGGGTGTCCCTGAAGCCTCTAAATCAAATCTTTCTGCAAGACTTTATCTACATGAAAGACAGTGAACTAACAGAGTTTCAGTTACTACATCTGTACTCTAGACAAAGAGCTAATATCCTATTCAAGTAGAACTAACTTGATTCAAGACTCATGACACCTTTAATATTAGCTAGGTCTTTTCTAGCCCAGTTTAGGCATGACTTCTAGAAATAAGGGCCTTCAGTAAGGCTAATCCTACCTCCAGGTACATAAAATTTAAAATTGGCACTCTTTTACAGGACAACAGCTGCTCCCTTTGCAAGAGGTGGAGCATGGGAAGAAGATAAACCCTTATACTATATAGGGCACAAACAACAGCTTGAAGTCGAATATTGTGAAAACAATGATATTTAATACAGACTACAAGGGGAAAATTATATAAGAACTACTTTAAGAATTTTTAAGGGCAGCATTATAATAATTTAATTTTAAGGACATGAAGAGTTCACAAAATATCTCAGGAAAACAGTGGTAACTTTTCATTATCTTAAACATTTCTAATACCAAAAGTTGAATACAATGTTTTGAACCTTGGTGACAGACAGTAGAACAATGTGACTGAATAAATGGAATCATTTATTCAAAATGAATCAAATGAGATTGAAGTTATATTAACCCTATTTTAGATGTTTCAAACACCATCAGTACAGTTCAACTCTCTCTGAAATTAACAGTTCCTTTGTATGCTTGTGAACTAGTTTAGCTGAGGCCTGAATAAACTATGGAATGCTCAAATGAGGTCAGATAAAATAAGTTGTAGAACTATCAAATCCAACATAAATAAATATGACACAAAAATAATTTTACTAAATATAGTAAAATTGTACCCATGACACATACTATGGAAAATGGAAAAACTCTCTCTATGGATTATATGCTAATCAGAATGCTGCTTCTGGGAATTTTAGGAGAGGCTATGTGACCAAAATAAATAAACAGAAAAGCAATCTGAAGACTAGAAATATAAACGTTCATCTGGTGTCCTGAACCCACTCTTTATTCATTCATTAGACAAATAGGATATTAAATTCTGTGCACTGTTCCAGCTGTTAATGATGGACACGTGAACAAGACCAAGTTTCACCCAGTGTGGAGCTTATAAAGGGGAGACTGAAAGCTATGTATAAATAAAGATATTCTGTATTTCTATAGACTGTGAAGCAAATTAATAAGTGCAATGAGCTATAGAGTGACCAGATGAAGGAATGGAAGCTAATCTCATAAAGCAGCAAGAGAAATCCTCTCAAAGTTAGAACATTTTGCCTTGAAATAAAAGTCATGAAGGGAAATAGCCATCAGGACACAGACCCACAGAAAAAGGCAATAGCACCTGTTAAAAACAAACAAACAAACAAAAAAAGCTCACAGCAAATCATGAAGCCTTGTATGTTTGGGGAGGAGGGAGTGAGGAAAAGACCAAGAAAACAATGTCAGAAAGGTAGTCAGGAGCCACCCCATGCAGCCTCTTGGTAAGGATTGTTTTCCAATTTGTTTATTTTAACCTATTAGAAAATTATAATCTGACGAGTGGTAGGAAAAGACAAGTCAGACAACTCAATTTGATAAATGACTAGATTCTGTTCAGAGAGTGGATCTGAGAGTTTGGAGTGAGAAAGCAGAATTGGTAGCAATTGCTGAAGGCCAAGGAAGATGTGGGACATAGGAACTCCAAATATACTTATTAAGAAGTATAGGTATAGATTTTTTATTATTTATTTTCATGTTTTGGAGTCAGTACTTTGTTTTCAGATACTGAACATTTGTAAAGTCCTTGAAATTTCCCCAATACTAGCACTGTGCCTATAAAATGTATTGAACAGAATACTGTTGATGTTATCTTTTCTTTGCTTCTAAAGATCACCTCCTTAAAGTGTCATGTGAAGTCATCATATTAAAATGAATTAATGAATAAGAGGACTTGAAAAGCTTATAAATATTAGTTCATAGGAAAAGTCAATTTTTTTAGATGTGAGAGGCTAAATAATTTGCCATAAATAAATCTATTACTATTTGGGACTAATATTTGTTCATTCAATAAATATATTTTTGGTAGCCACGTTTTACCAAAGTTGGACATTAAAATATTAAATGTATATCAAGAAACAAAAATGATTTGAAGTTTGACCTCATGAAAGTTTTGATCTAGCTAACCAGGTATCAATAACAAATGTCTCTTTGGATGGGAAGAAGTTTGTGTTCTGTTTTGTTTTTATAAAGAATGACATTAAGGTATATTCAGATATCAATGGGATAATCCATTTATTCAGTGTTAATTATTAATCACTGTATTTCAAATGAACTATCAATGCCAGGTAATTTAGCTTCAAAATAATATAAAACATATTTAGGGATATTGCTGAAAATACTTGTTTTACTGTCTTTATAATAGTGTACATAGAACTAAATACCGTTGTTCTGTCAAGGAAAATGAGGAAGAAGTGGGTATTGTATGATAGCAACATGAACCCAATTTCTAGGTTATGAAGTTGATTTAACTTTGGTACCAGTTGTAAAATGGGACATTTTTTCACTAAAATAAACTTATTTTATTATTTTGAGTGACTACAGCATATGTATCTAACATTTTGAACAATCAATAATTTGCCAAAAGTAGTAAAAATCTTTGTTGAGAGTGGTAATATTGCCAAAGTTTGACTTTTTATATTTTTTCTAGTGCTTTAAAATTTTAGTTTTGCCTTATTTCTTTACTTTGCCTATAACTAGCAATAGCTAACAAACAGAATGATAAAGTGGGATATTTTAATTTAGGAAAATTATTAAAAATATCAAAATACAATACAATTTAGAAATAAGATTAACTAACATTAAAAATATAGGGTAGCCAGTTGAGATAGTGCATGTCTATAATTCCATTATTTGAAAGATTAAGACAGGAGAATTGCTTGTTTGAGGCTAGCATGTAGTAATTTTGTGAGACCCTGTTTTAAAATAAAAAATAATAAAAAGAGCTAGCTGGAGTTGTAGTTAAGTAGTAGAGTTCAATCCCCAGTAAAACGTGCTAAGCCCTATGCATAAAAATGTATAGAATTCTTATAATGATGATTTATAAAATAACATAAATAAAGATGAGTATGTATTATGAGTTTTAGAATTGGTAAATTATCATTTTAATTATTTACTTGAAAAATTTTCCCAGGCAACTAGGATATCCCTTGACAATAACTGGAATTTATTTTTAAATGTCTCTATCCTTATGTGGAATATAAATTTATAAATATAAAAGAATCAATAATTTCATCCTCAGTCCCATGAATTTGAACAAAAGGAGCAAATGGACTAGTAAACACCTTTTTGTTGAGGCCATGTATCAAGCTTAGTGCTGCACAAGCTAAAATATTCCAGAGGGAAAATCTATCTCCCACACCTTAATAGCCTTGAAGAATATAAAAACCTTTTTTTACTACACAGCAAAAACAAATCAACAACAATGACAACAACAAAATGAATTTAGAGAACAGTTAGCAATGTGAAGTCAACTATGTAGGCTTTGATTTTCTGTGGGTAACTGTGGAGGATGCCCAAGGTGAACTACTATGGGAAAAAAGAAAATATGAGAATTTTAAATTACTTAGTATTATTTTAAATGAATAAGAAGGAAATTAGCTTTTAAGATTGAAACTCAACATGCTGGCTTCATCTCTATGTAATATTAATCTTGCAGGGAACTCTAAGTGTCTTAAACAAAGAATGGTTCCATCTTTGAAGTTCCAGCTCATAACGATTGGTGGGTACACATCTAAATTTTGTTAACTTAGTTAATAGAATTTAACATGACACATACTCAGTGGGACATATGTAAAGATGTACCATTATATTAAAAACAAGAGTGTAGTGTGGGGCTAACACTTCTTTTGCTCTTAGAAAAACTTTCAGTAACCCTGTGAAAAGGTGAAATTAATAAGTCTTATCAGAGCTGATGAGAAATTACCCAAATGATTAGAAAGTGCTTTTTAAAACATTCATACCCACTATTGTAAATTATGAACTTTATCCAAAAAATATATTATGATTTGAGGCATCCATAAATGACATCATAGAGACAAAAGACAATACTGATATTGAGGAAGTACTTCTACCTCCAACTGCTTTTTAAATGGCTGATAGTAATTCCTGAAATTAACATGCAAGATAACAATGTATTTTTCTTTCCTTTTTAGATCTGTGTGGTTTAGTAAAACAAGTATCCTTTGGATAAGACAATTTTAAATCCAAGGACCAGGAAATCTGAATATCAGACATTTCAAAAATGTATTTGATCATTCTCACTAAAATATTACTGTTTATTAGTAAAATAAAATATTGTGAAGAGTAAAATTGCTCATAACAATATATAAAATAAGGTTTTTAAATACTTAAGCTACTATTAACTGCATTTCATTTATAATTTTTTATCTTGTTAATTTCTATTTTGTACATTTTTATCATGGTTCTATTTTATAGGTCATCAGGATTGCATATAAATAAATATATAAATATATATTTGTCAAAAATATATTTGATAAAGTTAAAAAGTCAACAACTTTGTAGACTATCTCCTTATAACACACACATCCATTAAAAAAAATATAAAAATAAAAAAGCAACTGTGAGCAACCAGCTCTAACCTTATTTAATCTTTACAAAACATTTTACTCTGTTACATGTGACTCACTGACCACATTACATATTTTCATTCCGGATTTCTGTAAAAAAATAAACTTTCCTTATGAAAATACCCTTACCTTCCTACACTACATAAGGAATTCCTTTGTCCTTTAATACAAATGTCTCTTTAGTGAAGCTTTTAGTGTCTCCAAACAAAATTAATCCCATTCCTCATCTGTATATATCCCATTAATCTTTTCTTCTAACTATTCACATGGTGTTTACTATATTAATAAAAACTATGGCTTTCTTTACAAATATTACCAATGACAAAACAAATCAGTTCTTTGAAAGTAGAGCCAGTGTCTAATTTAGTTTTGCTTTCAAAATTTAGTATAGTGCTTCTACGTAGACGAGATTTAGTAATTTTTTTGCTGAACTTAAAAAATGTATTTATAAAATAAATACCATAGAATAAATTCAGTATTGCCAAGATATGTTTTAGCGGTAAACCTTGTGGAATATTTTATAATGTTCATTGAATAAACACAAAATGTTCAATTCATGGAATTATTTTATAACACAGATCCCTAGAATTTTCAGATAGAGTTCATTGGTTAATGGAGAAATGGAGATCTCCTAAAAACAGATCCAAATATTCAGAGGGTCTGATGTAGCCTCGAGCAATATTCTGTGTTGAACTCTATAAATTCTGAGGTATACTCAGAATGAAGAAGGCATTTCTGTGTAGATTTGTTTTTCATGCAGTATTCTAAATATTTTAGGTAGAATGTCATAGAAAAATATTTTATCGTCACTTAAGAGAGTCAGAAAGAATAGAGAATATTCATTATAAAGACAGTCAAAAATACTTATGAAACATACCATTAATTCTTGATAAGATTCAGGAATACCTCTCTAACAAAGAGCTTTGATTTTATTGTCTTTACATACCCATAAGAAAAAAAGCACTGTAATTACTTTATATAATCTCTTATCCAAAAAAATAAGTTTTACTTAAAACACCTTTTAATATTATGAATTTATGCCAATTATCTAAATTATGTATGCTTGTTGTCTGTGCATTTTCTCTTTTAAAAATAAATGAAACATTCTGCAATATTTAGAAGTAGTCTCAAATTAAAAGTAGGAAAGCTGGTTTATCTCATAACTCCCATAGGATCATGAAGTTAGCAAAATTGCTTTCGATACAGAACATTTCATCAAGTAATTACTAATGTGTAATATATCTAGGTATTTCTGAACAACCACTTCTTTTACTTTTAATGAAAAATTATTCTATTTTCATTGAGTGTGAATAGTCTGACCAGAATTTCCACTGTGCTAAAATTACCAATAACCCACTTATGTCTAAAAGAATGTAAGATCCATTAGTTTTAGATAGACTAGATTTTTTAATACAAAGTTCATAGGTAATTTGGATATACTTAAACTTAAATAGAAGTAAAAATAATGTTAAATATTTTAACTCTCCATGAGTTTCTTAAATTAAGTAAAAAGCAAGCATTTACTGAATTATTGGGTCTGACTTTCATTTCCCTCAAAATATTAAGTTAAAATGACTGTAAATACCACATTGAACTCTAAACCTAGCTTCTTCAAGACATGTTTTTCTATGCTGACCATCCACTTCCATTTACTATTGTTTTTCAAAAATATTAGTATCACTAAATAGTCATGGTAAGTTACTATATAGTCTGCCTTTTCCCATTATAAATTAAATAAATTTACAAAGAGGAAATATAAATTTGAGACCAACCAGAAAATTGGTATGAATATTCACCTGCACTGCTCAAATATTATGTTTTTCTAACCAAATACATTTTTACTTATTGATCTTCTTCCAAGCAACTTTAATACTATTAATAGTAGAAAAGCAGGCATACTATATATATATATATATATATATATATATATATATATATAATGATGTGGGAATTTTGGACTTTAGAAAGGGGTAACCTCTTTCTAATTCATAAATTTGTAAACTGTTATTCTGGTTTATATACTACTGCACTGTATTATACTTGACATTATATCTGTGTATACTTTTCTTATTTTGGGTATGGTACTGGGGATTGAACTCAGGGGCTTTCTACCTCTGAGCTACATGCCCAATTTTTTTTTTTATTTTGAAACAGAGTCTCACTAAGTTGCTGAGACAGAACTTGAACCTGTGATCCTCCTCTCTTGGTCTCCAAAATACTGGGATTACAGGCATGAGCTGTAACATCCAGCTGTGTGTACTTTTGATGACCACTTTTTGGACCTTCGAACTTACAGACTACTAATAAATCATAAGTAACTGTCTTTATTTCAGCTTTAAATACTTTTAAGAATGCTGATAATATAAACTCTAGATTAAAGAAATAGCTAAGTGCAGTAATTCTCAAACTCTTTTACTTATATAACCTTAATGAGAGAAAAGAGTTAAATTTGCAGGTAGCAATGTATAGGGAACAAAAAAAATGTGCTAGCCACAAACATTTATTTTGAAATTCATTAGAAAAATCTTGTCTTAAAAACAGTTTATAATTTATATTATATACAATAATATATGTTTATAATTTATTATAAAGATGAATTTCCCCTAAATTTTGGGAAAAAATAAAATATGTTGGGATGGTTCACCACATTTTATGCAACTTCAAAGGCAGTTTGAGGAATATAGTCAATAGGCCAGAAATAAGAATATTTCAGCTTGAGAAGAATAAACTTAGTGGAATAAGTAAGATATTGGAAAGGGTAGTTTTAATATAAATTTCAAATAAAAATGCTGTTATACTGACTTCTTTTAACATACCAACAAAAGAAGAATTGAGCACAAATTTTATATTGGTTCTCATTTATAATAAAATTACAAAGAATTATCATAGTGACACACATCAAAAGGAACATTTATAATATGTCACCAATAAAAATACTAAGCATAATACAGGGCAGATGCAACTTGACTTATGAGTGGGTTATATTCTAATAAACCCATTGCAAATTGAAGACATTGTAAGTGAAAATGCATTCATTTAACCTATAAAAACAATTGGTTAGCAATGAAATGCTATTTAGGATAGCTGTGGTTTACCCCTGTGATTTCATGGCTATATGGGAGCTGTGGTTTACTGCCACTGCCCAGTATCGAGAGAGATTATTGCACAACATGCACCAGTTTCAGAAAAGATCAAATTTCAAAATTTGAAGCACAATTTCTACTGAATGCTCATCACTTTTGAACTACTGAAAAGTTGAAAAATCCTAAGTCAAAACATTCCAAGTTAAACTATTATAAGCTGGGGACCATCTGTATCAAAATCAATATCATAAAATAAAAAATAGCAAGTCGAATTGCTGTACTATAAATTCTGATAATGTAATCATTTGCCTTACTTTGATATGTTTATTTTATCAGATTGTAGCAACTATAGCTTCATGTTTAAAAATTAAATCTCTAAAAACTAAATGTCTGGCATAAATATTATATTTTTACCTTTATTTTTTATGTCATCTTTGACAAATTTTAAAATGTCATAGTCTCAGTTTTTCTGTCAGTAAATGGGGCTTGATAAATGTGATAATCCAAGGAAAGTTTTACTATCTCTCTAATCTACATTGCAGAATTAATATTGGCATTGAAATTGAAATTAATTATTAATCATACTGAAGTATATTAAACTCTAAGTAAAGTACAATAAAATAATATTATAATTTATAAGTATTTTATTGTAATTATTTGTTTAAAGCATAAGTTATAAGGCACTTAGGGTGTCTGAATTATAAAGACACACACAAACACACACAGAAAAACCCCACAAATATATGTTTTTGGAAAATATTACTCATAAAGTTCTCAAAACTGATTTAACTTCATAGAACACTAGAAGTTCTATATCAAAAGTGATTTTTATGTTCATGTTACAAATCTGAAAGCATAATATTTCTGCAATATGTTCCAGACACATAAACTTTTTGCTCTACATTTTATTCACATATAATTAACAAATAAAGATTATTCATATTTAAAGTGTACAACATTGTTTGATACATACATATATAATAAAATGATTTCAACTTTCAAAATAGTTAATATATCTGCCACCTTGTATTGATACCATTTATGCATATGGTAGGACTAGTCTATATATGTATATGTTTTCTATATATCTATTTTTATAATAGAATCATTTTGCTTAATTACTAGCTTTATGGCATATGTTAACATCAGGTAATGATTGCTACCAGTTTTGTTCTTGCTTGTGATTGATTTGACTACTCTCAGTCTTTTATGGTTCTGTACAAATTTAGGACTTTTTTTACTATTTTAATGAAAAATATCATTGGGATTTTTAATTTAGATTGCATGCATCTGTAGACCGCTTTGGGTTGTATAGATATTTTAACAATATTAATTGTTTCATTCCATGAACACACATATCTGTGCATCTATTTGTGTCTTCTTCAAGTGAGCACATCAGTGTTTTTTAGTTTTCAGTGTGTATATCTTTGTATAAAATTTACTTTATTCTTAAATTTTTAGGTTAAATTAACTTCTAAAAATTAAATTAATTTTTTAAATTTTTTGCATTGTAATTATATGTCATGATGAATTTCATAGTAATAGAGACATATAGGTACACAGCACTCAGTGAGCCCTCCTCAGCTACCATCTTACTCACTCACCCTCCCCATCCTTGGTATTGATGAATTTGTGTATGTACATCAGATTAGTTGAAGTGTGATGCCATTGTAAATTGAATTGTTCTTTTTAATTTCTTTTTTTGGATAGTTAACTGTTAGCCCAAATGGGTCTAATAGACATATACAGAACATTCCATCCATCAGAACAGGTTCTTTTCAAGAACACAGGAAATATTTTTCAAGATAGATCATATGTTAGACCACAAAAATTAACAAATTTAAGAAGTTGGGAATCATATCAATGATCTCTTCTTACCATAATGACATGAAAGAAGAAATCAATAGCAGGAAGAAAATTGGAAATTTACAAGTGTGTGGAAATTAAACATCAAGCTTCTGAAAAGCCATTGAATTTAAGAATAAATCAAAAGGGAAATTACAAAGCATCCAGGGAGAAATTAAAATAAAAATACAACATACCAAAACTTAGAAGATGTGACAAAACCAGTTTCAAGAGAGAAGTTTATAATGATAAATGCCTATGTAAGAAAAAAGAAAGTTCTTAAGTACTTGTCATTATATTTAAAGTGAAGAAAAAGGAGGAAAAACTAAGACAAAAGTTAACTGAAGCAAAGAAAGAGTAAAGATTAGAAAGCAAATAAATGAAATAGAAATTAGAAAAAGAATAGAAAAGATAATCTAAACTAAGTTGCTTTTTTGTAGCATTAAATACAATTAACAAACTTTATCTGGACTAAGAAGGAAAGAGTAAAGTAAATAAAATTCTAAGCAAAAGATTGGTAGCACAAAAATGAAAAAGAGTCATAAGAGACTACCTCAATAAGATGTTATTCAAATCAATAAACGAATAAAGTTGCAAGATATAAAATCAACTTTTAAATAAGCAATTGTACTGTTTTTGTTTTAACATGGAAAGGTGATTCCACATCTAGCCTTTTATTTTCTGTTTTCACTGTCCTGATTACTCATAGACTTCTGTACACAGCACTTGGTGTGTTTCCTTACAGATATGAATTATATAATAATGAAAATATGTAATTAGCTATTGATCATTCATTTACATGCACAAGAGTGAAAGTTCCTTCAAAACAAGGGTTGTTGGGAGGAAGACTTGAAGAAACAAACACTTCAGTGTACCTGATGTGAATATATAAATTTATCATTGCAAATCACAGTGTCATGCACAGGAAGGTAGAGAAAGATAGAGATAGGGATGGGAACTGGTAGAGGGCTCAACAAATTCTGTGCACATGTATGATTCTACCATCCTGAACTTCAAGATGTATGATTACAATGCACCAATTTAAAAAATATATATTTTTTTAATCTATCTTATACTTGGATGTATATTCAGAATTTAGAATGGTGCCTGGTAAATAGTACGGTTGGAAACATTTGTTGGATTAAATAATGAATGGATTACAATATTCAAGAGTATGTAACTATAATATATATATATATATATATATATATATATATATATATATATATATATATATATGTTGGTTGCAGGCCTTAGAAAATATTAGCACTATGAATAAATTGTTGTGGTCTAAAATATTTTCTGCCTTTGAAAATTTTGTTATGGGTTAGCTGTTTGAGCAAATACTTGAATTAAAGACAATGTAGTACAACAAAATAATAAATTTAAATTTATCTTTAAAAACACTTATATACTACATATGCTTACCATAAAATGGAAAGAAAATACTAGGTTTGATTTCAGTATCAGAATTCTCTAGAGGGACGCCCTAAAGCACATGATGTAATTACACAATCATATCAAGGTCACTCACCTAAGTGAACCTGAGGGGGAGGGAAAGGGAGGGGATTGGGGTGGGAATTGGGGAAGGGGTCAAATGAGAATTGTGTGCAAATATGTTGTTAACAACTTAACAAAGATGTATGCTATATTGCACGAATTACTACAATAAAAAATTTAAAAAAAAAAGAATTCTCTATTAATTTGAAAATTTCAAAATATAAATTATTTTAACATTTTTTAATTTGCTTCTATTTCTATTTTAAGTTATAATTGTAGATGTTAATGCTGGAAATACATTATTATTGTCAGCACATTGATAAGAATAAGTTCATTTTCCAAAATAATATACAAAGAAAAAACTATTGTCTATATGTCACCTCTTCTTTGGAATTATAAATGTATAAAATGATAAATTCAGTGGTAGTGAATTGTAAAGTACTAGATCTTCCGAGAGTCACAGTTTTTTGTTTGTTTGTTTTGTCTGCTGCTTCATGTGAAACCCAGTAAACAAGCAATATACTAAAAAACATTTTTAACTTTTAAAAGTTTAGGCAAGCCCCACTGTGCCATGAGTTGATATAGACAAACTTCTTGCCTTGATAACTGTCTTATTTGATTGAGATTTCTATTTGATTGTCTCCAATGGCTTTAGCCTCTATGTACAATAAAATCCTAACATGAATACCTAAGAGCTATTGAATAGAGCTCTTCAATAAGGCTTTGTAGAAGGTTGGGTGCTAGGCTTACAATGCATGTTGTTTATCAAGCAAAAATAATAAGAAGACTTCATAGCTCACTATCTTTTATTGGAATAAGCCACAAATACTCAAATACATTTGCCCTTAACATAAAAATTAAATATATGGAAAACTATATCCAAAGCAATTAACAAACATATAGTGTTATTTTTTATATATTTGTATATATAAAGGTAATTGAAGACATTTTTTTCTTTCCTTTTGATAGTGTGGATCCAGGGACATTCTACTTCCAAGCTTCCCAGCCCTTTTTATTTTTCATTTGGAATCAGGGTCTTGCTAAGTTGCTGAGACTGGCCTCAACTCTCCTATCCTCCTGTTTCAAGATTCCAAGTATTGGGATAACAGGTGTGCATCACCATATTGAGAAACTGTAGAATATATTTTAATCTAAAATGTATAAAACCTCTATTTTACAGTTTGCCTCCCCAAATATGCAGCATATGGGGAAAATAACATAACAAAATATTGCCATTGCATCTTGAAATATAGTATTTTGAAATTATACTTAGCCAGGCGTGGTGGCACACACTTGTAATCCAAGCATTTGGGAGGCTGAGACCAGAGGCTCTGGATTCACGGCCAGCCTCAGTTACCTAGTGAGGCATTCCACAACTTAGTGAGACTCTGTTTCAAAATAAAGAATAAAATAAAATAGGGCGGGGGGGGGGGGTGTAGCCCAGAGGTAGAATGCCCCTGAGTTCAATCCCCAGTACTGAAAAAAAAAAAAAAGAAATTATACTTAATTGGAAATTTTTATTATAGAATAAATCTGAAACTACTACATATATCAAGAAGAAAATACAGTCTACATATTACTTCAAATAAAGAGTATGACTCATACTCTCAAATATTAAAAATAGTTTTGAACAGAAAACTTGGACAATTTTTTTGTAAAACCATATTACTAGAAATAAAAATTTGTTTTGCAAATTTTATGAGAATTGGTCATCTGATACAATATTGCTAAATTCTAACATTAATACCTCATTCGTTTATCTTTTATCCTTGTACATTCATTAGTGCCAATTCCACTGTAGGTAAAAAGCACAATTATGAATAAGATATAGTTTCTACTTTCAAGAAGTGGTTAGTAAATTTTAAACTTTTTTTCTAACAAAATGTAAACCAGATTTCTGTTTTCTGGTCCACTATATAAGGATCTCAGAAGTTGTTACTCCAAAAAATAAGTAAAAAAATGAACAAATGAAAAAAAAACAAGAACAGTTCTTGGATCCATAGAGAATTCAATTCTCAGGGAAAACCACTGCCCCCCCAAAATTGAAAAGACAGGTAGATACAGAGATACATAATCCATCAGAAAAGAAACCCATGAACATAAAACTCTACCAGAAGTAATGCCAGTCTGGGAAAATATGGACTGGAATTGATGGAGACTCACTGTAGACAAAATTGAAGGTTAAAAATTCCAAGGACACAGGGTGCCACATTTTTGTTAGTTCTACTTTCAGAGCACTACCACAAAGATCCTCAGAGTGAATATCACCAGAAAACTCCATTATACTTCTGTCTGGAGAAAGGAAAAAGAAACCATTATGAAGTATAAGAAAGCATTCTGTTCTTATCAACAAGGCCTCTTCTCAAGAGAAACCATTTTCTCAGAGTTTAAACTAGTTGTGTTTTATTAAAGTCTTATCAACCTGAGGAAAGGAAAATATCCAATTCTATTCATTCTATCTATACTAGGCCTCATCTAAGAAAAGAAAAATAAAAACAAAAATAAAACTGACATGTTCACTGTCCAGGGACACAGGCTCACCAAAAACTAAAACCTAATTATAGGAATATAGGCTGCACTCTTTCCTCCACAATTACTTTAATATTACTGAAGCCTATTTAACACAATTGCTTTGCCCAATGGATAATATCCACTTTCAACAAAAATATACAAAGTCTACCAAAAGGAAATAAACACAAGTTGAAAAGAATGAATAGATATCAGAACCAAGGTCAGATATGGCAGGAATGGTAAAATTATAAACTAGGAATTTTTAAAAACTACAATTAATATGATCAGGAAGAGCTGTAGTGGAAGAAGTAGACAAAATGAAAGTGTAGATGGAAAATGTCAGAAGAGAAAGGGTAATTCAAGGAATATAAAATAAATGCTAGCGTCCAAAAATGCTATAATGGAGATATAGAATGACTATGATGTAAGCATTAGTAGACCGGCTATGGCTAAGGAAAGAATTTCTAAGCCCAATAATCTGAAAGACTTTCATTTCCCTATATACTGGCTATGATTATATGGAATTTGAAATTTAACAAGCCATCACTATTTACATTAATACACCCCCTAAAATTAAATACTTATATTTATATGTGTATATACACATATAGAATTAAATAGATAGATATAATTATGCATCACTTAATGATGAAAATATATTCAGAAAAATTCATCATAGAATACTTTCTTCATTGTGTAAACATCATGGAATATATCTACCCAAACTAAGATGATTACATCATTTAGGCAATATAATCCTATAGGATTATGATCAAATATGCATGCAACATTGATTAAAAGATTATGTGGCACATTTCTGTAATGTAAAATCTATAGGAGGCAAACTACAAAGCTGTGGCGAAAGAAATACTAAATGAGGAGATGTTCCATATTGGTGGATAGGAAGACTCAATACTCTGAAGATATTATGTTCTGACTTGTTCATGCAATTTCCAAATTACATGAAATTGTTTTGTCAATATTGACAATTTGTTCTAAAATTTATACAGAGGCAAAAAATCCAGAGTAGTCAACTTGATACTGAAGGGCAAAAACAAATTTTAAGGACTGATTAGATTTAACTTGAAAATTTACTATAAAGCTATAGGAATCAGTATATTACTTGGAAAAGGATAAATGATAGGTAGATAATATTGAATGAAGAACTCATCTAAAAATTATATAAGTATCTTTGACATAGCAACAGGGATAATACAATGGAGTAAAGGTATTCTTTTCAAAAAATGGTGCTGGAACAACTGATCATCCACGTGTAAAAAAAAAATCTAGATAGACCTTACACTCACCATAAAACTTAATTCCAAATAGATCACAGATATAATTGTAATACATTAAATTATAAAACTCCTCAAAGGTAACATATAAAAAAAAGATGACCTTGGTATGGCAAGGACTTTGTATGTACAACACAAAAAGCTCTGTCCATGATAAAAGTAATTGATAAGCTGGTTGTTATTAAAATTAAACCTGCTCTACAAAACAAAAGGCAATATCAAGAGAATAAGAAGAGAAGCTACAGACAGGGAAAATGTATTTGAAAACAACACATCTGACAAAGATCTAATACCCAAATTATATAAGGAATTGCTAAAATTCAACAATAAGAAAATAAGCATGATTAAAATTAATTTAAAAAATGAAGAAACACTTCACCAAAGAAGAAATAAAGATAGGAAATAAGCATATGAAGAGAGGCTCAGCATCACATCATGTAGGAATTGAAAATTAAAATCACAATGAGATACCACTACCCACCAGTAAAGACATGGAACAACTGGAACTCTCACTTAGGCTAGTGGAAATGAAAAATGAAAGAGCCACTATGGTAACCTGCTCAGTTTTTTACAAAGTAACCATACTCTTACTGTCTTCTTGGGCAACAGTGCTTCTGGATATTTATCCAAAGGAACTAAAAACCTAATGTTCACACAAAAACCTGTACACAGGTTTGTAGTCACTTTGTTAGTAATTGCTCAAATGGGAAATTCACCAATTTTAAACTTTGGGAGGTAAATTGATAAACTGTGGTATATCCAGATAATGGACTATTACCCATGGCTTAAAAGAAATAAGATACCAAGCTTGAAAAGACATGGAGAAAGCTTAAATGAATGCTATTAAATGAGATAATAGATATAAATCGTATGTACTGTGTGATTTCAATTATGACATTCCTGAAAAGACAAAACTGTGAAGATAGTAAAAAGATCAGTGGGTACCATGTGTTAACATGGAGGGAGAACAGGCAGAGGACAGAGGGATTTTAGAATAGTGACAATATTCTGTATGATACTACAATGGTGGATATATATAATTTTATTTTGTCAAAATCCATAGAAATTAGATCATCAAGAATGAGCCCCAAAGTAACTTATGGACATCGCATTTTCAAAATGTGCTAATGTATATTTGATCATAACAATTGTACCATTGTAGTCTGAGATGTAGACAACTGAGGAGACACAGGGTATATGGGAACTCTGTTTCTCAGTTTTTCTGTGAAGCTAAAACTGCTTTAAAAATGAAAATTTATTATTTTAAAATGATGAAATAAAATCTTAGAAATTTGTGAGTTCTTAAAATAATTTTTAAAAGTTTTAACTCTTATGTTCTGTCACATAGAGATTAAGGAAAATAGTAACCATCAGTCATTTCCATTTTTCTACTCATATAGAATTTAAAATTTTGCACACCATGCATTTGTGAATGGCTTTAAATGATAAACATTCTAAGCAGCAACTCCAATGATTCAATAAGCTCTGCACTAATCTAATGCCTCAGGATAGAATAAATAATTTGCAAAGTGAGGGAACTGTAACTGTAAGTAGAGAGAATGTGGTATAGAAGTGATTGATGGTAGATAGATAGATGATACATAGATGATAGACACAAAAGCAAATTAATTACAGAAAAATAATGCTTAAAACTTATTCACATAACTCAGTAAACACTTATCTGAGAAAGAAGGAACTAGGCCACAGACACTATTATTCATTTCTGTCAGAATTTCCTCATGAGTCTGATACGTTGTTAAAATCTTTCTCTACACGATGAACCAGGAAATCATCAAAAGTGTCATGGATGAGCACATTCTGCAAATATTTATTGAGCCCTAACTTTTGCGGGGTGTATGAGGTAAATCCCATTGCAAACTCAGTCACAGAGCACTTTTTTAAAATTTTTGTTCAGATAAGAGAGTATATGTATGAAAAAGTAGTAGCCAAATTATTGAAAAGGTATTAACATTGGAAAGTTTGATAACAGATAAACTGGTAGAAGGCACAGTATAAGGTACTGAGAGAGAAAATAACATTTATAAATTGATAAAGATTAGTATTCAAATATTTCAGAAACATCTTGGTTTGGATAGGAAGTTAATATGGGAATACAGGGAAAAAAGCACAGTTAAAATATAAGGAAAAGAACCTCACACAGACTCTGGATTTTTAATGTTTCCCAAATGAATAAGAATATGAAGATGATAAAGATTTATATTCGGAGATGAAGTAAAACTATAGAAAAGAAAAATAAACAAGTGGATTTTCATTCTGGAGAAGGCAAAGTGAAAAAAAGAAATTCTATTATCTAAACTGAAAGACCTTCAGACAGAAAATAGTGGTTGACAGTGTTTAAGCTGTGCTGAAGAGGGGTGGAGGCCTATGAGGTTGGATTGCACTATGGAGAATTAGAAATAAGAAAAACTATAATTACAATAAAGACTGTTTAAGCATTAGAAACACTATGCTAAGAGATTATTTCCAGAAGGTTTGGAAAATGGCAAATGATTACCAGCCTTCTTCTAAAATTGCTGTTACTTAGAATCAGAATAATGCAATTATTCATTTTAAATGTCTCCCCAATAGCTCCACAGAGAAAATCATGATAGAATCCACAATTCTGATGGCTTTGATTGACATACATTTCCTTAAGTAAAATGCATGTTTGGATGGGAAAGTGTGTGGGGCAGAAGGGAGGGACTGGCACTGGGGCATAAGCTGCCTTGCTCTTCCAAGCAGATGTTCCCTTTCATAACTGTGGTCTTGAACTTTTGATGGCTTTCTTGTTTTTCCTAACCCTGAGTGACAGTATGACTTCCCCAGCTTATTCCATTGGTGAGACGTTTTCTTGTTAATGTTTGTTTTTTATTATTTTTACTTTATGTATGTTTTATTTTTAACTGTTTCAGGACAAATTATTCATGACTGATGCTTACAAATATGGAAAGCTGATCCATGAGATCTAATTAAGAAATACCTTGCTGAGCATGACGGCACATGCTTGTAATGCCAGGAATGGGGACACTGAAACAGGAGGATCACAGGTTCCAGGCCAGCCTCAGAAACTTAGTGAGACCCTGTTTTGAAATAAATAATAATAATGATAAAGGGGCTGGAGTGCAACTTGGAGGTCGAATGACTTTCGATTTAAAGCCCAGAACCAAAATATATATAAATAAATAATAGAAGTAGATTATTTTTTCAGTAAAGTCAAGAACATGTACTTTCCCTTTTTCAAGTAACTTAAGCTTAATATTAAGATTCAAAATATTAAATTTGAATAATCTATCTTTATCATTTCTCAGATATACAAATGCCACTTATAAGTGAAAAATTTCTCTCATTAGAGTAAACAAACTAATTTAAACATTTGCTTATGATTAGAATGCTCTCTACATGGCTGAATAGCAGTTATGCTAATTAATATGCCTGATGTGAATACTCTTCAGTCTTTTAAAGAATAGTTATTTTTAAAACTAATCAGTGTCTATCTGACTACAATCAATTCAACCAAGCTTAACAGTCCTGTGAATTGGTGCTTCCTCTCATATCTATATTCACAAAGTAAAATTAAAGATTGTAGAACCAGGGAATATCCTGTTTTCATTATGTCAGAAGAGATAGCAACTCACTCACATAATGAAAGAATTCTTGTATATTAATTTTTTAATTTAAAGTGGATGACAAAAAACTACTGAGGCTTTATGAAGAAAAAAAAATATATATATATATATGCTGTAGTCCCATATGTGTTCACTGTTTATTCAAATAGGGCCCAAATTTTTATGATTTTATTTCATTTAAGCAATTATTTAGAAAAATCATATATGATAGCAGATCATAATAGTAAAAAGAAATTTTGTACAAAATTTTTATAAATATTACATAAATATGCATCACTTTAATGGCATCAAACAATAAACATGGAAAAATATAAGGGCAGACATCATCCTTTAGATTTTAAAAGTTTTATACAATTTATTTGTGTTTTATAAATGAGCAATAGTCTGCCTCACATTTCTTCAAAATGTTGCTCAAAGCACTACACTTCTTTCTAAAATAAAATAGAATTGTAGTTAAATTTGCATGAAAAAAACTAATATTAAGTGACATCTACAGTAGGAAACTACAATGTACTACATATTTTTCCTTTTTTTTCTAATTAAGTTTGTTCTGTCTGTTGTCAAACTTCTTCAGTGAAGTGTGTCAATACTATGCAATATGTGTCCTAGCTTAAAGCATAGAGTTCGCAGTTTGGGTTTAAATCTCATTCCACCATAACCAGTCTGTGAGTTTGGAAAGACATTTGACATCTGCAAGGGTCAAGTTCTTCATCTTAAAGGCTAATGACTTTTGTAGCTACTTCACAGGGCTACCCTAAGCTATGTGCTAAAGAATTACAGTAATACATGGCCACTAATAAATATATAATAGCTGGTAACTATTCTTATAAACTCTATAGCTATTAATATTTAAAATAATCAAACAAAAGTTAAATGTATTAAAAACTGGAAGCATCACAAGGTATAGACATAATCAGGATTTCAAAGTAAAATCCCACAGGCACCAGGGATTCTAGTGATTTAAAACTTTCTAAACAACTCATCTATTGTGCTTAATAAGATTCCAGGAAGAAACAGACGGGACATTCAAGTTAGCATACTTTTGAAAAGGTTGTTAAAGAGAACTATTTACAAATACATGGGCAAAACATAGAGAACTAGAAGTACCCTTTAACATTCTTTAATGAGAAGGAAGTGAGTAGTTACTGAAATCTGGTGACCAAAAGGATTTGTTGATAAATCTAAATGAGAGAAACTAAGACCTGTTCAACAGGTCAATTCAGTCTTCGGAATTTCTGCATATTGTCTTCCAAGAAAATAAATATTCCAAAATCATTGTCCCTGTTCTCTCTAATTTCCAGCCCATGTTCCTCCTAATAGAAATCTAAATGGAAGGTAGAGGACGAAGGAATCCATTGATTCGTCAAAATAGGTCAAACTTCAAGGGCACAGAGCAGAGTGGAGAAAAGTAGAGACTGGATTTGCAGTGTCAGATATAGTCAAAACATGTCTTTCTTTTATTGGTCTGGCCTGTCTATATTTCAATCTATCTGTTACAGAATATTGTATGTTTGGCAGATAAATGCAACATAAATACAAATCCAACTTCTGGATACTGTGAATCTCCTAATGCTAAAATAATTAGAAGTCAATAAATATTTCATAGGTTCAGAAGTTGCTAGACAGATTGCCTACTCTAATATTTTATTTTATGAATAAATAGGCATACATATCTCACTGAAGTTTTATTCTTGTCATTGTTTATTCTCTCACTGAAATTGTTTAAATTTCCCAAAGCTTTTATGCTGAAAACTATAATTCTCCTGAAAATTCAAATATTCCAGAAGAAAGATACATTTTATTTTGGTATGAATTAAAGTTCTAAATTTTGACTAAGGGTAGGAAGAGTAGGAAAATTGGTTCATGAAGAGTAAAGAAAAGAGAGGACAAAACAGAAAAGTCAAGGTAAAGAGGTATCAAACATGCTTTTAGCTTAATGTGATCTTTGTGTATAAGTACCATATATAGCTTGCTTGACTCCATGTTTTGTTTTTGTAGTCTTTTTTAAATATATATTTTATCAAGTTAATATGTGTACATGATTTAAAATTCAAACCTAATTATAAAGACTAGAGGAACATTTGTTTTCTGATTCATTTCTCCTTTGAACCACTCCTCACAACACTAACAATATATTATTCCTTGTTTCTTTTCTTATATTTCTTTATGTATTTGTAGTTATTTTAAATTTATATTTCATTGTTTTTAAAACTGAGAAATGTTTACAGATTAACAGAACTAGTTGCATAAAGCAGGAGGCAGTGCTTCTAACCAGTTGTACCCAAAAGACATCCAATTGCTGCTGATGCCATTGAGTGGATTAAGGACTCTCTTCAGTGGAAGAAGACCTTGTTAATCTTGTTTTTTAATTTTCATTTGGTGAGATTTTATTTCTTCATCCTCTCCTTCTATTTCTCCTCAGCCAATTTCCTCCTTTCAGCACACCTGTTACCATGACTGTGTTCTCCACAGCTCACCAAGTGCTGTGTGCATATGTCACTATCACTGTGAGCTACATTCTGATGTGAGGCTATAATGCACCAATAAAAGTATAACAAAAGTAAAAATTTCAAAATATTTCTAAGGGTTAATTTTAATTAATATAAATTCAAGCAAGTATCATATTTTATTAATATAATAAATTGGCTAAACTAATGTTGAGAGCTTGCATTATCATAAATAAATTCCTACCCAATCCAAGTAATATATGATAACTTTTTCTGATATAATTTTGTTTTATTTATAAGTTAATTATTAATTTGAATTGACGTACTAATGCCATTAAAAATCCTCTAATGGAGCATATGTAAGAAACATCTGTGCTTTGCTTAATTTGCCCTTATGTAATTCAAAAGAAATAATCTGAAGTGTAGTTTAAGACAATGAACAAAATTTTTAAAATAAATCTTTATAACAGACCATATCGCATGCCTGTAGTCCCAGTACTTGGGTGGCTGAGACAGGAGGATCACAGGTTTGAGGCTGTCCTCAGCAATTTAGCAAGTACCTGAGAAATTTAGTGATATCCTGATTCAAAATGAAAAGGCCTGGGGGTTAGGATTATAGCTCTGAAGTAAAATGCCCCAGAGTTCAATCCCTAGAAGCACAAAAACAAAACAAAACAAGAAGGCCATATTTGAAGAAAAGGTGATTTAAGTAAAAATCAGGTTAATCTACAGGAACAAATGAGTATATAAGGATTTTCATTCGTTTCTGTTGAATCTTTCATACTTTCACTTACTAATTGAACAAAGTTTTTTCTTTTTAACTCCTTCTAGGCAATGTGCAAAGCAACTTAGGATATCAAAGAACTATCTTATTTATTTAGATCTGAAAAAGCCTAAAGCATAGTTGGAGAAATGTAACATTCACTTATGAGATTAAATTACTGTAGCTAAGAAATACCTAAAATAATTAGGTTACTGGCACATAGCCTAATAACAACAATATTAACAGCAGCAACAGCAGCAGCCCTTATGTTTGTTTGATTTTCCATGTATTAGCTCATTAAATCCTCACAATAACCTCACAGTATATTACTACTGTTACTTCTAATTATGCTGAATAAATATATGACACTAAGATCTTTCATGATTTGCCCACGCAAAAACATAAGGCTAGTAAGTGTTACAGTGCGTTTCCATATTCATGTACCCTGACTCCAAAAACCTGCGTGAGAGAGTGAATATAAAATTTCAAGAAGGTAAAATTTAGATAGACCTTTGAAACTGTTATAATTTACACAAGAAAAGAAACGAGCAGATATTAGTCAGAGAAATCAGTGTGATCAAAATAATAGAGACAGAAATCACATATCATTTCTGCACTGTAGCAAATATGTCTCTCAGCACTGAGACTGTGAATGGTTACATGTATATCAAGCAATAAACATAAGTGAATGGTGGTGGCTAATGAAAATTAATTTCAAATTTAAATAAGTTTTGAAAAGCATTGTGGTGAAGATTGTGATCACCTAGAATGGAATATTAGTCTGGTTTTGTAAACCTGGTTTTAATTCTGAAGGTAACTTGAAGAAAGTTAGGGTCTACATAGAACATAATTTCAAGGAAAAATCATTAATATAGCATTTATTTGTAGCTTTAAAAGAAATTGGCTTATATATAGTTCTGCAACAAGCAAAAGAATAAAATACATATCTAACCTGGGACTCTACAATGAAAACAATCACAATATAATTGAAAAGCATATGAAAAACCAGTTGTTATTAACTTATCTTTTTAGTTATGAAAAAATTATTAACTAGAAGATGTAGAGATGTGGAGATAATGGACTTACAGAGAAGCCTGTAATGACTTCTTAATCTTCTTCAATATACTCATAGAATTCAACTGCATTAAATCAAACAAAGGGACCTTTTTAAATTTAAGTGCTCAGTGATTTGTTTGAAAATCATTGCAATTTTCGTATTTGATTATTTGATTTTTCCCGGCTTATACAAATAATCATATCCAGCTTCCCTCAAAATTGAGTGGAAGGGCTATTTGTCTTCTAAACCTGTTTTCATTCATATTTCTTGCCCTTCCATACATATTACAACTCTTTAATCATCCTCGGTACTCCCCTTCCATGCCCACCAGAGAGATAATAGGAAAAATGCCAACATACTTACTAAGGTTGGATAAAATTCATCCCAAAGCTCCTTCCAGGTGTATGCGAGATCCTACATTCTTATGAATATTTACAGCTTATTTCATACTTCAGAGATTGAGACTCTAATAACTGTCATATGGAAAGTAATTTGTTTAATTAAAACATTCATATTTTAAAATTTTTGTAGTCAAAATTAGGTGGAGAATTGGAATAATGCTGTGATAGACTAATATAATTTCTATGAGACAAGAAAAGGAAGGTGGAACTAATTATTCAGGGTTCTGGCATATAATGATTAAATTATCTAAATAATAATCTTTTGCCTATTTATTTACCTGTATATATTTAAATGCATTAATTGTTGCATTATATACACAGCATATAATAGGTAGATGATGTTATTGAATGAATGAATGAATGAATGAACGAGAAAATAATGAATCAAGGAAAATCATCACTGCAAAAATTACCTTAAAATGAAATAATTGAGATATATGTATGATCTAAAGTTCAACATGGTGACTTACAAAGTAAATTTTAATGCAAATTTCTTTTTAATGGTCATGAAAGTTTTGATATTCTTTCAATGATGTTTCAATAAATACCTCCACAAAAGGAGATGGAAATATAATATGATTAATCTCTTGGAGAGAATAACTTTTAATGTATGGTATGCAAACCATAAATATGTCAACTGATGACATAGATTTTTACTTTACAAATTTCTTTGTCCTTTTTAACATTATTTATGTATCCTCAATCTAGAAACTATTCCAGTTAGCTTAAATATATATCAAAATTACCTAATGACAGTGCAAATGAGGTAATAATCAATGAGGTTTGTTCTCTCTATAGTATGTACTCAGATTATAATTATACCTAGATGAATAATTTAAAACCATTACAGAATCACAGAATTATCTTTTAAATGGGATCCTTTTCAATACTCTGCTTTTAGTTGGAACAGCACCTAAATTTTTATTGTTAAATGCAGTCTGAAAACAGTAGTTGAAACCTTCTCTTTAGAATTTATCATTAATGGTAAAAATCCAAAATACTTTCAGTATTAAGATCAGTGATATCTTTGATTGATTCCCTAAAGTGTTACGTAAGTTGTACAGGAAACTGAAAATTTAAGTTTCTTGACTTTTTTCTTGACTTTCTCAACTCTGTATAAAAATAACAGTTATATCATAGTGATAGACTCTGGTTGTTACATTTCATTGATTTAAAATATTTTACATATAGCAATACTAGTACTGTGTATAAGTACAAAGGAAATGAAATCAGTATGTTGAAGACATGTGTTCCCTTTTATGCTTACTGTGGCATTATTTATGTTAGCCAAGATAATGGAGTCAACCCAAGTGTCTATCAAGGGATAAATGAATAAAGAAATGTGATTTATAGAGACAATGAAATAATATCCAGCCATAAAAAAGAAGGGAATTCTGTCATTTGTGGCAACATGGATAAACCTGGGAGGCATTATGTTAAGTAAAATAAGACAAATATAAATACCTCACTCATATAGAATTTTTAAAAGTTGACCTCGCAGAATTAGAAAGAAGAATGGAGATTATCAGAGACTAGTGTAGCTGTGGTTGGGAGGGAATTTGAGAGGTATTGGTCATAGGATATAGATTTACAGTTAAAAGGAATAAGTTCAAAAGATCTATTGTATAGCATGGTGATTATAATTGATGACATATTGCATTCTTAGAAACTGCTGATAATGGATGTTAGACTGTTCTCATCATAAAAATGGTAACTATGAGAGGCAATACATAATTTTTAACCATTTATATATATATATATATACATATATATTATATATATATAATTGAACTGGACATGGTAATGCATGCCTATAATTCCACAACTTGGGAGGCTGAGATAGGAGGATGCTGCATGTTTGAGGTTGGCTTCAGCAACTTAATGAGACCCTAGCAATTTAGTCAGACACTATTTCAAAATAAAAAGAGATAGGAGTATAGCTCAGTGAAGGGCACTGTTGGGTTTGATCCCTAGTACCACCAACAAACACACACACACACACACACACACACACACACATACACTCACACACACACCATATTGTACAATATAAACACAGGAAATTTATCAATATAAATACATACATTTGAAAAAAGGAAGCTCAGTGCTCCTAAAATTTAGCCTAATAATTTTTTTTTTTTTTTAATTTTAATTGTAGTAATTCGTGCAATATAGCGTACATCTTTGTTAAGTACAAATTGTTAACAACATATTTGCACACATTTCTCATTTGACCCCTTCCCCGATTCCCTCCCCTTTCCCGTTCCCTCCCCCTCCCTCCCCCTAAGGTTCACTTCAGTGAGTGACCTTGTTATGATTGTGTAGGTACATCATGTGCTTTAGGGTGTCCCTCTGCCCCCATGCATCCACTACAATTAAACCAACTTCTTTGCTTATTGAGGATCTCTCTTTTTCATCTGGA
>PVLC010004926.1:0-80567 GCA_004027655.1 Graphiurus murinus | reverse complement strand
CTTGTAATCCCAGCATTTGGGAGGCTGAGACCGGAGGATCCGGGTTCGCGGCCAGCCTCAGCTACCTAAGTGAGGCACTCCGCAACTTAGTGAGACCCGGTTTCAAAATAAAGAATAAAAAATAGGGCTGGGGGTATAGCTCGGAGGTAGAATGCCCCTGAGTTCAATCCCCAGTACCGCAAAAAAAAAAAAAAAAAAAGAATGAGGAGGGTGTGGAGAGCTGCAAGAAATTTTAAGTAAGAGAGAATATTAGTACATTAAATATGTAGAGGTATGGGGCACAGTGGTGCACATCTGTAATCCCCAATACTAAGGAGGCTGAAGCAGAAGAATATCAAGTTCAAGGCCAGTGTGGGCAACTTGGCAAAACCCTGTCTCAATAAAATAAGGTCTGGGAAGGTAGCTTAGTGGTAGAGCACTTGCTTCGCATGTACAAGGCTGAATTCCCAGTAGCTCTCTCTCTCTCTCTCTCTCACACACACACACACACATGCACGCACGCACACACATACACATATAGGGGTGGGGTGCACTAGAAGATGCCAGCCCCTGAACCTAGCCCTATGGTTCCAAAGTTGACCAAGACTGACTTACCACCTTCAACACCTCATGTCCAGTAGTCTCAATCAGACTTAGTACACCTGTGGGCAGTGGGCTCAGGACTTCACTTGGAGGGTGAGCAATGGGAGACAAAGGTAGAGAGGACACCTAACAAAGGGAATGGTTCCCAGAAGACCTGGAACTTCCTGGAGCAATCTGGACCTCATAAAGTAGAAAAAAAGGAAGGTTCCAAAAGTGTCCACAGAAGAAATACAATCTATGCAAGAGTGTAGAAAGGGTTACTGTGGTACAGTGCTGTCCCACAGAACCTTCTGCATCTATACTGTCTTACATGGCAGACTCCAGCCAAATGCAGTTCTTGAGCACCCGAAATGTGACTAACATGGAAGAGGAACTACTAAATTTTTAATTTTACCTTTTTTTTTTTTTTTTTTTCTTTTCTTTTCTTTGGTACTGGGGATGGAACCCAGGGGCCTTCTACCTCTGAGCTACACCCTCAGACCTTTTTTTTTTTTTTTTTTTTTTTTGCGGTACTGGGGATTGAACTCAGGGGCATTCTATCTCCGAGCTACACCCCCAGCCCTATTTTTTATTCTTTATTTTGAAACCGAGTCTCACTAAGTTGCGGAGTGCCTCACTAGGTACCTGAGGCTGGTCTCGAACCCGGATCCTCTGGTCTCAGCCTCCCGAATGCTGGGATTACAAGCGTGTGCCACCAAGCCCGGCTCCCCTCAGACCTTTTATATTTTATTTGGAAACAAGGTCTCACTAAGTTGTGGAAGACCTAAGTTGCTGAGGCTGGCTTCAAACCTGTGATCCTCCTTTTCAGCCTCCCAAGTACTGTGATTACAAGTGTACACCACCACGCCTGACTGAATTTTTAATTTTATTAAGTTAATTTAAGCAAAAATAGCTGCATGTGGCTAGTACTAGACAGTTATAGAACCCTATGACTCCAAGAGCGGTTTGCAAAATGGCTGCACCCCTTTCACCCTGGGTTCTTGGCTATGCAAATCTCAGGCCCCAGCCCAGACCAATTTTACCTTGGTTTCTAGATGATTAGCATGCACTTTAAAATTTGAGAAAAACTATTCTGGAATTACACATTTAAATCATCTAAGCCAGGAGTGGTGGTACACACTTATTATCTCAGTACTTGGGAGGTTGAGATAGGAAGATTGCAGGTTCAAGGCTAGCCTTAGAAACTTAGCCAGACCCTCAGCAATTCAGAGACCCTGTTTCAAAATAAATAAATAAATAGATAGATAGATAGATAGGATGGGGGTATACCTTGGAAGTAGAATGCTCCTGGGTTCAATACCCAGTACCCCCCCCCCCCAAAATCACCTGGGAAGTTTTATAATTACAGATGCCCACCCACACCAATTAAATTAGAACTTCTGGAGCCAGGGCTCAGACACTCATATTTCCAAAAAGTGTCCCAGGTAATTAGCATATTTCCCAAACTTTTCTATTCTGTAACACGGGATACTTGCTGAAGTAGCAGGCAGCATACCTACTAAGCTGCAGCCTTCAGAGGTATTTAGGAATTACGATTTTATTTTATTCTATTTTTTATTTTTTATATTTGGTACTGGGGATCGAACCCAGAGGCATTCTACTTCCAAGCTACACCCTCAGTCCTATTTTTTAATTTCTTATTTGGAAACAAGTTCTTACTAGATTGCTTAGAGTCTTGCTAAGTTACCAAGGCTGGCTTCGAACCTGTGATGCTCCTGTTTCAGCCTCCCAAGTCCTGGGATTCAGGTGTGTGCCACCATGCCTGGCGGAAATTATAATTTTATATTTATTTATATATTTATTTTATTTGCGATACTGGGGAGTGAACCCAGGAGCATTCTACCTCCGAGCTACTCCCCAGTCCTATTTTTATTCTTTATTTTGAAATAGGGTCTCACTAAGTTGCAGAGAGCCTCACTAAGTAGCTGAGGCTGGCCACGAACCTAGATCCTCCGGTCTTAGCCTCCCAAGTACTGGGATTTAAAGTGTGTGCCACCACGCCCGGCAGTAATTATAATTTTAAAGGGACCTCAGGTAGCTGGGCAAGGTGGCACATGCCTGTAATCCCAGCTACTTAGGAAGTTGAAGCAGGAGGATCACAAGTTCGAGGCTAGCCAGGGTAACTTAATGAGAATCTGTTTCAAAAGAAAATAAAAAAGGGCTGGGGATATAGCTCAGTGGTAGAGTACCCGGGGTTCAATCTGCCAAAAAAAAAAAAAGATTTAATGCATTTTTTTAAATTAATACTGCTGAAAGAAACAAATGAGTCAATAGTTACTTGCAATAGATATCACAAGCAAATGCTAGAGTTATAGTGCTTCCTTTTTTTTTAGTAGTACTGAGGATTAAACCCTGGGGCCTATTTTATTTTTATTTTGAAACACAGTTTTGCTAGGTTGATGAGAATTTCATTACTTGCTGAGGCTATCCTCAAACCTTCGATCCTCTTATCTCAGCCTCCCAAGTTCTAGGATTACAGGCATGTACCACCATGCCCAGCATAACTTAATTTTTTGGGGGCAAGTTTACCTTCTGGTTTTAAGTCCTGTTTCATGCTGATAATTCTTCTTCTAACCTGAACTCCAGTTTCTTACTTTCATCCCTTTCTCACTGTTTGCCTACTATATGCCAAGCACTGTGCCAGGCAATAGAAATGCACACACAGTAGGCACTGCCACTACCCAGAAGAAACCCCCGCCTTGCCAGGAAGACATTTAACACTAATGTAGTTAAATGAAGTTAGAGTTCAGGGAGGTGAAATGAGCTAAACCCAGGGAAAATCAGGGGCCACTTACCAAGGGGCGGGGGGAGATGCTGTCATTAATTCTAGAGGTAAACACACAATGAGTATAAAAGCACATGTTTTGCCCCCCCCCCCAAAAAAAAGGTGTGCTGGATCCTGGCAGTGTGTATACAAGTGTTTATAACACTTATTTTTTTTTTTTTTCTTTTTGTAGTACTGGGTATTGAACCCAGGGGCATTCTACCTCAGAATGCCCCTGAGTCTCACTAAGTTGCAGAGGGCCTCACTAAGTAGTTGAGGCTGGCTGCGAATCCGGATCCTCCAGTCTCAGCTTCCCAAGTACTGGGATTACAAGTGTGTGTTACCATGTTTGGCCATAACACTATCTTTTAACTTTTCTTTCTTTCTTTCTTTTTTTTTTTTTTTGGTGTGTGTGTGTGCATGCGCGCATGTAGCACTGGGGATTGAACCCAGGCGCATTCTACCTCTGAGTTAGATCCCCAGTCCTTTCTAGTTTTTATTTTGAAACAAGGTCTCGCTAGGTTGCTGAGAATCTTGCTAAGTTGCTGAGGCTAGTCTTGAACCTATGATCCTCCTTTATCATCCTCTCCAGTATTGGGTTTACAGGTGTGGACCACCATGCCCAGCTTTAACTTTTCTTTATAGTTGAAATTTTCATAATTAAAAATTAGAGGGAAGCCGGGCGTGGTGGCGCACTCTTGTAATCCCAGCATTCGGGAGGCTGAGACTGGAGGATCCGGGTTCGTGGCCAGCCTCAGCTACCTAGTGAGGCACTCCGCAACTTAGGGAGACCCGGTTTCAAAATAAAGAATAAAAAATAGGGCTGGGGGTATAGCTCGGAGGTAGAATGCCCGTGAGTTCAATCCCCAGTACCAAAAAAAAAAAAAAAAAATTAGAGGGGAGCTGGGCGTTGTAGTGCACGTATGTAATCCCAGTACTTAGGAAGCTGAGACCAGAGGATCCAGGTTCTCAGCCAGCCTTAGCTACTTAGTGAGGCCCTCCACAACGTACTGAGATCTTGTTTCAAAATAAAAAATAAAAAATAGGACTGGGGAAGCCGGGTGTGATGATGCACGCTTGTAATCCCAGCATTCGGGAGGCTGAGACCAGAGGATCTGGGTTCGCGGCCAGCCTCAGCTACCTAGTGAGGCACTCCGCAACTTAGTGAGACTCGGTTTCAAAATAAAGAATAAAAAATAGGGCTGGGGGTATAGCTCGAAGGTAGAATGCTCCTGAGTTCAATCCCCAGTAACACACACACAAAAAATACATAGGACTGGGGGTGTAGCTTGGAGGTAGAATGCCCCTGGGTTCAATCCCCAGTACCTAAAAAAAAAATTAGAGGTGAGCTGGGTGTGTGGGTGTGCTGAAGCCAGCCTCAGCAACTTAGTGAGGCTCTCAGAAACTTAGTGAGACCCTGTTTCCAAATAAAATATAAAATAGGTCTGGGGGTACAGCCCAGAGGTAGAAGGCCGCAGAGTTCCATCCCCAGTACCCCCCCACACACACACATAGAGGGAATAAGGTAGATACAACATGTATGAATCTTGAAGACATAATGCTAAGTGAAACTAGGCAGTCACAAAAGGGCAATATTGTTAGGATTCCACCTGCATAAGGTTCCAGCATAGTCAAATCCATAGACAGGAAGTCAAACAGTATTTGTTAGGGGCTGGAGGAAGAAAGGAATGAGGAGTTAGTGTTTGTGGTTACAGAGTTTCAGTTTGGGAAGATAGAAATGTTATAGAGATGGATGTTGGTGAGGGTTGCTCAATAGGGGAATGTACTTAACACCTCTCAAGGGTACATTTAAAAAGGGTTAAATGTGATATAATATATATATATATATATATATTTTTTTTTTTTTTTTTTTTTTTTTCTGGTACTGGGGATGGAACCCAGGGGCATTCTACCTCCAAGCTATACCCCCAGCCCTATTTTTTTTTTCCAGTGGTACTGGGGATTGAACTCAGGAGCATTCTACCTCTGAGCTATACTCCCAGCCCTATTTTTTATTCTTTATTTTGAAACAGGGTCTCACTAGGTTGCATAGTGCCTCACTAGGTAGCTGAGGCTGGCCACGAACCCAGATCCTCCGGTCTCAGCCTCCCAAATGCTGGGATTACAAGCGTGTGCCACCATGCCCGGCCCTATTTTTTAAATCTTTATTTGGAAACAGGGTCTCACTAAGTTGTGGAGGGCCTCACTAAGTAGCTGAGGCTGACCGCAAACCGTGATCCTCCGGTCTCAGCCTCTTAAGTACTGGGATTACAAGTGTGCGCCACCAGCCCAGCTTAAATGATATATTTTATGTTATGGATATTTTATAATAAAAAAAGATGAAACAGATCTAAAATGTTCTGATGGGGAAGGATACCCAACACACACTGTTTAGTGAAAAAAGCAAGTTCAAGAATAGTGTGCATAAGCCGGGCGTGGTGGCGCACGCTTGTAATCCCAGCATTTGGGAGGCTGAGACTGGAGGATCCGGGTTCACGGCCAGCCTCAGCTACCTAGTGAGGCACTCCGCAACTTAGTGAGACCCTGTTTCAAATAAAGAATAAAAAATAGGAGTGGGGGCGTAGCTCAGAGGTAGAATGCCCCTGGGTTCAATCTCCAGTACCGCAAAAAAAAAAAGAAAAAGAATAGTGTGCATAGCACAGCTTCATTTGCATAAAGAAAAAATAAACAGATGCTTGTCTATGCACAGATAATACCTCAAAAAATATGCAATGAACTGTTAATGAAGTTTTCCTATGGGGCAGGGCATAGGAGGAGAGGAAATAGGCTTTCTATTTCAACTACTTATGTTCATTTTCAGATTTTAGAATGAGTATGTATTGCTTTTAAAATTAAAGCCAAAAAAAGCATGTGATTTGTCTGGCAGACCATGCTATTTACATGTGAATGTCTTCCTCTCTCTGGGAGCAGCTGAATTTGCCTTTGTCCCTCCATCCAACACCCAGTAGGCACTCAACAAATGCTGATTAGTTGGATGTAGTACATCATGTAGTTCTCTCCTCCCCAGGCGCTGGCAAAGCAGCATTGAAGATGAAGAAACCAGTACTAAGCCATAACAGCGGGTGGTGAAGATGGTCCTGGAAGCCTCCTTTAGACTGCTCATAAGGCCTTTGTTGACAAATGATCTTACCTCATCGTATCCCAAGATTGCAGCATAGAAATTATTTGTCATAAGGAGCATGTTCTTCTTCAGGATATAGGAATTAACCTACAAAAACAAATGGCAGAAACAAAAGTGTGAGAGGGAAAAAACCCAAAAAGCATGATCTTAGCTCTCTGTCACAGACTGTTAGAAGAACAAAGAGAAACTGCCAATCCATTCCCAATTCCCTCATCTGTCAGGACTCTCCCCAATTTGCCAACTTCTTTTAGGTTTTGATCTCAAACTACACAAAGCAGTCAGTTTAATGAACTGATTCCGCAATGCACGTCTGATTCTGTGCTAGATAACACATGTACAAAGTCTACAAAAGTTATCTTCACTGGAGGAGCACAGTCTGGTACAGGAAAACAGGCATATTAAAAAATAATTACTAGTCGGGCGTGGTGGCACACACGTGTAATCCTAGTACTTGGGAGGCTGAGACCGGAGGATCACAGGTTTGTGACCAGTCTCAGCTACTTAGTCAGGCTCTCGGCAACTTAGTGAGACTCTGTTTTAAAAAAAAAAAATTACTACAACCTGTTGCCCCAAATCCTATTCTAAATGTGCTAAGAGATAAATGATTTCTGGTGCAAATGACCTCTTGTTGGGGGCTGAGGGAGAGTGCTCTAGGAGGTTAACACTTCAGTGGGCCGGGAAGGAGGAGTTGACAGGAGAGGGGGAGACTGAGGAGTGAGGCCTCTCAAGACGGGGGAACGATATATGCAGGGGTGAGCGGCCAGGAAGAGAACGTGTCAGGCAGGTGAACGGCAGGGACACTGGAAGGTCTCTTGGCACCAGGTTAGAAAATGTCCTGAGGACCACTCAGAAGAGTTTGTCCTGGTGAAAGACAAAAAGAAAGAAGCTGCTAGAGGTGGGAGGAAAGGGAGAGAGGCAGGACTGAGATGCTGAGGAGCAAGGAGGCCTCCGAGGCTGTGGAGAGGAAGGAAGAATGGGATGGGCAACTTGGAAGTGGTAAGACTGTTAATTTCTAGATTGCCCTAGAAATGCAATTTCTGTGAGACTCTTGAGACACTGGTAGACTCTTCTCTGGGATGGCCAGGAGCGCCTTCAAAGCCTGGAGTGAGGTTCCCTGAATGTCTTCAATAGGGCAGACTTCAATCTCCAGGCAGTAATATGCTGGAGGGTAGGTCCACGTTTTAATTTTCTTTGGGATCCCTGCAGAAAGCCTGGTGTAGTATATACAACACGGAGTAACTCACTGATTATCTGACCTAATAGGTTTGGGAAACTGCTGAGTGTCGCTTGGAATTTCAGATGGAGAATGAGATTCATGCTTAACAACGCTCCCCACAACCACGCTCTCCATCATCTCCTTTTACTGAGCACCTGCCTTGGACCAGGTGCCTACGGACATAATCTCCTCTAATGCTCATCAGAACTCAGAGGGGGAGATGTATTGCCATCACCCATAGGTGACTGAGAGACTCAGGAAGGTGAAGTGACTTGCCCTAAGTCACACAGCAAATTACTGAAATAACTGAGATTAGCACCCAGGTCAGTCTGAATCTCAAGCCCATGGTCCTCACCTCACATTCCACAAGTGCCTTTTTAAAATTTATTTATTCATTTATTTTTGTGGTACTGGGGATTGAACTCAGGGGTACTCTACCTCCAAGCTATACCCCCAGCCCTATCATTCCTATATATATATATTTTTTTTTTGCAGTACTGGGGATTGAATACCCCCAACCCTATTTTTTTTTTTTTATACTTTATTTTGAAACAGGGTCTTGCTAAGTTGTGGAGGGCCTCACTAGGTAGCTGAGGCTGGCCATGAACCCGGATCCTCTGGTCTCAGCCTCCCAAATGCTGAGATTACAAGTGTGTGCCACCATGCCCGGCTCCTTAGAGTCTTTATTTTGAAACAGGGTGTCACTAAGTTACGGAAAGCCTCATTAAGTAGCTGAGGCTGGTCTCGAACCTGAATCCTCCTGTCTCAGCCTCCCAAGTACTGGGATCACGAGTGTGCGCCACCATGCCCGGCAAGTACTGACTTTAAGAGGATAATTTTACCATGAGTCACAAATCAAAGACTGAGTGATTTTATCCTATGGTTCCTAAATGGTCTCAGAAGAAGAGCAGAACAGGTAAAAATATTTAGATTGGAAGTCAGGAAACATGGGTTCAAGTCATAGCTCTGCTATGTACATCAGATGTGACCCTGAGTGAGTCAAATAATCGGTCTGGGTCTGTTTTTCTTGTCTTTTTGTTTTATATTCATTAATTCATTAACTCATTCATTCATTCATTTTGTGGTGCTAGGGATTGAACCCAGGGGCACTTTACTTCTGAGCTATACCCCAGCCCTATTTTATTTTTTATTTTGAAACATGGTCTCACTAAGTTGCTCACAGTCTCACTAAATTTGTGAGGCTGGCCGTGAACCTGCAATCCTCCTATCTCAGCCTCCCAAGTACTGAGATTACAGGCATGCACACCATACCTGGTCTCATTTTCTTGTCTTTCAAATGCCCTGCATACATGAGCCATTTTCAAGAGCAAATGTGTTATTCTGTACTCATTAACTTAACAAGGTATGCTGAAAGCCTTGGTAAACTGCAGGGTGCTCTGCAAATGCAAGGAGTTATGAGTAATACCTTCTGGTTTGTTTATATAAAAGGAAAACCAGTTTCCATATTTTATAGTCATGGATAATTTTCAAAAATGAAGAGAGAATTGTGAAGCTCAAGGCTGGAAAATGTGAGATTGGTGGTAGCTGGGAGTGCAAACCATGACCTTTCCCACCCACCTTCAACCAGGCCACATTAGCCAGTCACCCTTTGTGTTCCCAGAGCTCTGTGTACACTTCTCCTCCGCCCCACCCCGGACACACAACACTGCTTAGAGTACCTGCCTCCCCCACCCATCTGGGAACTACTCAAGGGTCAGAGGAATTGAGACGGATTAATCTCAGCACCCCAACACCTGGTCCAGGGCCTGGCCCAAAGGTTAAGCCAGGCATGTTGATAACTGAATCCTTACAAGGGCACTACTCATAGTATATTCTGTCCAATGACACTGGTTGCTTTGTTTTATTTTTTTGCTGAACACCTTCCATGTTTCTGAAATTCCAGCAATATATATTGCCTAACTTCTACAGCATCATCTTCCAAAGGGGTTGGGGTGAAAGAGTCAAAAAACAAGGCTGAGCTCGAGTTTACGCCTTCTGGCGTAAGAGGGTGAGATTTTGACCTCTCGATACCCATTTTAGGGCTCTCTCTACTCCTAGGCCAGTTTACTCCTAACAATGCAAGAACCAGAGCCACAAAACGACCACATCAGGGGTGTTGAACATCTGTGAAGCAGGAGGGCTAGGTGAGGTGGCACATGCCTGTAATACCAGTACTTGGGAGTCTGAAACAGGAGGATCACAGGTTGGAGGCCAGTCTCAGCAACTTAGTGAGATCCTGTTTCCAAAATAAGAAATAAAAAGGGCTAGGAGTGTAGCTTGGAGGTAGAATGCCTCTGGGTTCAATCCCTGGGCCCAGAAAAGCAGTAAGGCTTCTCTGAGGAAAACACTCACAAACCTGCTGAGCAGAGCTACATGTTGTATACTATTAAGCTTTGGAGCTGGAAGGGCCCTCAGAGGTCGCCCAGCTCAATACCCCTGAGGAAATGGTCCCAAATGGGAAGAGACCTGTCTAAGGTCACACATGAAGGTAGTGCCAGAGCCTGAATTAGAATCTGATTTCTGGGCCAGTGCTTTTCCTGCTTCACCATTTGCAAGGCATTTCCAGAGATCACCAACATACTGATCTGCAAACCTCAATTCTAGCTTTCCAGCAAGGCCCAAGGACATACAAACACCTTTTCTCCTCTTAGAATGCACCTGCTTCCTGGCTGGCTGCTGCCCAGCAATAAGGAAGCACAGGTTCCTCTACTTCCTGGTCCTCTATTCTGAGTCTGTGACCTGTAAGCTGCCTCTCCCCCTCACCTCTAGTTGAGAGAAGGCAAGCTGACACAGCTAGGAATGGTTTTCAGGTGTCATCACCCAGGCTGGATTAGATCGTGAAAAGGACCATTCCTGGAAGAGTGTGGTAACTCAATTAGTACAGGCACGTGATCTGCAGGCAACAGTGAGGGTAAGTGACGGTGGCTCCCTGAACTGCTGGACTCACCTCTCTGGGGCCTTCTAGCCAGCCGGGCAGTCCAGAGGAGCTGGATATTCCCTCTGGTGAATCCTTGTCGGATTTTTTTTTTCTTTTGGTACTGAGGATTGAACCCAAGGGCATTCTAGCTGAGCTACATCCCCAGCCCTTTTAATTTTTGAAAGTGTCTCAACTAAATTGCTGAGGCTCTTACTAAGTTGCTAAGACTGGTCTCAAACCTGCAATCCTCCTGTCTCAGCCTCCCAAGTACTGGGATTATAGGCGTGCATCACCATGCCAGGATTCCCCTGCTAGATTCTATTCCCTTAAGCTTTTGTTTGCTTGTACACAGGTTCCCCATCTCCACAGTGCCAGATCACTCTGTTGGAGCACCCTGAGTGTGAACATACAGATGCCCCCAGCAGAAGAGAAACTTCTCTCAGATAGTGTTGGGCCTTTTGCTCATTAAACTCCTATCCTTTCCATAATGCTTTGCTTTTTATAAAAACCCATACATACTGCACTACCACATGGGAAAGGTTGCTTTTATATCAGTTACTCATATTTTCCCATTTATTTAAGCTATTAAAATTCATGCACATATTTTATAAGCCATCAGGATTCAGTGACTGGTATTACTGAATGTTTAATAATAAACTAAACAGAAGAAATCAGAGGGTTAAATGATGACTGCAATTCCTGTAATGACTTAATTAAATTTTTATTGAGTACATAAACTATGATGTCATCTCTAGCCAACCATGGCTCTGCTTTCCCAGCATGTCACAGGGTGGAAGCACTCAATAGGAGGCTAGGGTAAATGAGCAGCAGGTCTCTGCTGAAACGGGGAGGGGAGCAAGGCTCATGTAACACACTCAATAAATTATCCGTTCATTTTTAAACAAAGTCCATGAGTTATAATATATTTGCCATGCACTTTTTATGACATAATAAAAATGTTACCTTAAGGATTACTTAACACATACTACAAATGTTATAGCAGAGGCAGGCACAAGGGGCAAAGAAAACAAATGTGAGCAGGCCAGGGACGGGTCCTGGAGTTTATGTCCCAAGAGAATAGCATAGTATATTAAAAAGGGAATGCAAAAAGGGGGGGAGGGGATGCAAGAGTTCAAGGCTACTAATCAGCCGATTAATGAATGAGACAACCAACAGGGAACACAAGCAATAAGGAATCTTGCAAGGCACATGGTCTAATTAATGTTGTATTCTCAAGAAGGAATATTAGCTTTAAAGAGATGCCAGTTCATTTGAGGCCAATTCACTGACCTCTTTCCCCTTTTCACTGTTGCAGCTCTTAAAGACATTTATGTAACTGCTTAACAGAGGAACCAGACTATATGAATATAGGGACAGACAGGAGGTTAAGTTTTAAAATCTCCATAAGATCTAGAAGATTCTTCAAGATTGGTCTTTGGAGCTGGGTGTGGTTGCGCACAGCTATGATCACAGGACTTGAGAAGCTGAGATAGGAGAATCCCAGGTTTGAGACCAGCCTCAGTAGTTAAGCGAAGCACCCAGCAACTTAGTAAGATCCTGTTTCAAAATAAAAAGGGCTAAGGACATAGCTTTGAGGTAGAATGTCCCTGGGTTCAATCCCCAGTACCAAAAATAAAAAAGCTCCATCCTTGCTCATCTTTCCCGCCCCACCTCCTCTTGTCTCCCCACTTTCATTTCACCCTTCAGTGCAAGGCAATGTGCAACTTCCACAGCTATGCCATGCTCTCTTATTTAGCCACACTGCTGCCAGGAATCCTTCTCTTCTTTATCTATTGATGGAAGGGATGCTAAGTCCTTATCTTCTGGGATCTAGCACCCAGAAGATAAGAAGTCTTTCTTTATAAAGACTCTCCTTTTTCCAATTGATAGGTGTCACAAAGTGATTCAAATCCAGAAACAGGTCCCATAACTCACTGTTTACCATGTGCCAAGAACCATGCTAAAAGCTTCATGCATATTAGCTCACTTGATCCTTCCCAATGACTCGATGGGCTACGCACTGTTATTATCTCCACTTTAGAAGAAGAGGACAATGATGTTTGGGAAAGTTAAGGTTACACAGATAGGAACCAGTGGAGTTGAGATTAGGACACAGAGCAGCCCAGCTCCAATGATTATCTATGTTGGCACAAACACCACAAATAATGTGGTGTGCCCCTTCACATGCCCTGTATTTCAGCCTAACTGTAGAGACAGAACTAAAAAAATGGAAACTCCCAATTCCAGTGGTAGCTACAGATGGAGCCACTAGATGGATGATCAGACATCCCCAGTGTAGCAAAACACAATTCTTGGGGAAACCGGGTGAGAGAGAGATGCAATTATGGTGAGGGGAGGAGGAATAAGGAAGGCTGGTATGGAAAACATGAGCACTAATGAGCATGCAGGTAAGAAGTCTTACGGTTACTGGTTTGAGGTAAAGTTGCTGATAGCAGCAGACTGGTAAGAATTTGTTAGAGTGAATGAATGACAAAGGGTGGCTAGAGTTTCTCAGGAAGCATAAGGAATGTATCAGATTCATCACAAGGCAACAAGGCATTGCACAAGATTGCAGGTCATGCTGCAGTCATCTTTTTAATAGACACCAGCCATCAACACTTTGCTGCACCAACACCATGTGCTAAGGTCATGAAGGAATAGGCTAATGAGCACTGAACATCAGCTAGCCTATTTAAATCTAATGTTAAAAAATTAGCCCACCATGGAATATCATGTGAGATACAAAGTGGGGTGAAAGTAGATAGACAAGAGAGAAGGGACATAGAGCGAACAGATACAGAAGTGTACATGTAACTCACTTACTTGCATTATGACTAAAAGATTTACTGATGGTTTTTTTTTTTTTTTTTTTTAGCAATGATCAAAAAAGACAACACTGTTAGGCACTGTGGTGCATGCCTGTAATCCCAGTACTTGGGAAGTTTAGATAGGAGGATGGCAGGTTCAAGGACAACCTCAGCAACTCAGCAAGACCCTCAGCTACCTAGTGAGGCTACCTAGTGAGACACTCTGCAACTTAGTGAGACTCAGTTTCAAAATAAAGAATAAAAAATAGGGCTGGGGGTATAGCTCAGAGGTAGAATGCCCCTGAGTTCAATCCCCAGTACTGCAAAAAAAAAAAAAAAAAAAAAAAAAAATCATTTCAGCCGGGCATGGGAGTGCACTCTTGTAATCCTAGCACTTGGGAGGCTGAGACAGGAGGATCCGGGTTTGGGGCCAGCCTCAGCTACTTATTGAGGCTTTCCACAACTTAGTGAGACCCTGTTTCAAAATAAAGAATAAAGAGCCGGGCGTGGTGGTGCGAACTTGTAATCCCAGCATTCGGGAGGCTGAGACCGGAAGATCCGGGTTCGCGGCCAGCCTCAGCTACCTAATGAGGCACTCCGCAACTTAGTGAGACTCGGTTTCAAAATAAAAAGAATAAAAAATAGGTATACCTCAGAGGTAGAACGCCCCTGAGTTCAATCCCCAGTACTGAAAACAAAACAAAACAAAACAAAAAAAAAAAAAAAAAAAAAAGAATAAAAATAGGACTGGGGGTGTAGCTCAGAGGTAGAATGCCCCTGGGTTCAACACCCAGTACTGCAAAAAAAAAAAATTCAAACTTCTAATGTACCAGGAAAGTTATATGATGAGGTTCTCTATTTTTTTTTTACATTTGTTTATTTACTTATTAGTTATTTATTTATCTGTTATTATTTTTTGCGGAACTGGGGATTTGAGCCCAGGGGCATTCTACCTCCGAGTTACATCTCCAGTCCTATTTTTTTATTCTTTATTTTGAAACAGGGTCTTACTAAGTTGCGGAAAGCCTCAATAAGTAGTTGAACCTGGCTGTGAACCTGTGATCCTCCAGTCTCAGCCTCCCAGGTACTGGGATTACAAGTGTGCGCCACCACTCCTGGCTTGAGGTACTCTTTTAAAAAATCCCCTTCTTATTTTGAAAATTCCAGTTTTGCTGCTTTGAATCTACATAAGATTTGTCTAGCCTGATAATATCTTGAGACACAAAGTACATGACTGGCAGGTAGAACATTCCTAAGAAGTTGCGGAACTGCAGAACCAGTAGCCTTATTTTCTGAATGGTCACAAAGTACAGGAGTTCTTTTCCGCAAGTATGTTAAATAGCAAGTAAAGAATGGCTGTCCCTCAAGCTATTTATCCAGTTTAATTTACTTCTATGTCAGGACATATAGACAAAGGAATATAATAGCTATAACCTACTTTGATTTCTGGAAGCTTCTGATTGATTCCCATGTGACAAGTCTCATGCACACTTCAGGTAGAGGGGTCAACACCTGGCTTGGAAGAGTTACTGTCTGAACAGCAGCATTGATGGTAGAGTCCTAAAGGAAGTAATCTTGGGGGCTGCTGCTGGTGGTAACACTGATTATACACTGCAGTTGATTTAATAATGTTTTCATGTTTATGGGCTTATTTGTGCCTCACAACTATCACCTTGCTCTCCAGTAACTCACAGGCTAAAGGTTGCTGTTGTCCTGATCTATAAGCAAGGAAAGAGAAACTAAAAGTGCCAAGAGTGACTTGCCATGACAGTGCTGGCACTTTTTTTGTGTGTCTGTTTGGTACTGGGGATGGAAACCAGGGACATTCTACCTCTGGGCTATACCCCAGCCCTCTTTTATTCTTTTTATTTTGAAACAGGGTCTCACTAAGTTGTGGAGGGCCTCACTAAGTTGCTGATGCTGGCCTCGAACCTGCAATTCTCCCATCTGAGCCTCCCAAGTACTGGGATTACAAGTGTGTGTCACCACGCCTGGTAGTGCTAGGACTTTTAACTCAACTGGCCAGTTCCAAATTTGGCATCTTCTAAGCTACCACACCTTTCTATTTCTGATAAGTTACACCAGAATGAAGAATCACAAAAGCACAGTTAAAACTGCTATTTTCTATACATTAGAAAATAAGAGTAAAATGGAAATGACTCTAAATTGTTAAGGAAATTATCCTAAAAATAAGACTAGAGTCAATAAGCCAGGTGTGGTAGTGCATGCCTTTAATCATAGTACTTGGGAGCTGAGATAGGAGGAACACAGTTCAAGGATAGCCTCAGCAACGTAGCAAGACTCCATTGCCCCTAGGTTCAATCCCCATTACTGCCCCTCCTCCCCAAAAAAGTGTCTTTTTGTTTATTTTTCCAAGAAAGGGCTTATGACTTGTGAATAAGTACTAGTACATGAAGGTTTTGGTCAGGCTTTGTTTTTCTGTTGTGAAATACAAGGTTTGGAAAGTGAAAATTGTTTAATTTTTTTTTGTGTGTGTGTACTGGGGATTGAACTCAGGGGCATTCTACCTCCGAGCTACACCCCCAGCCCTATTTTTTATTCTTTATTTTGAAACCGGGTCTCACTAAGTTGCGGAGTGCCTCACTAAGTAGCTGAGGCTGGCCGCGAACCCGGATCCTCCGGTCTCAGCCTCCCGAATGCTGGGATTACAAGCGTGCGCCACCACGCCCGGCTGTGAAAATTGTTTAATTTATTAGTGATCACTAATGGCCAATAATCAAGGTAGAACCAATTCACAAGACAATTACCTGAAATGTGAGAAAAAGATAATTCTATTCATACCCACAAGGATGGCTATAATTTAAAATAAAAAGAAAAGGAAAATAAGTGTTGGCAAGGATGTAGAAAAGTTGGAACTCTGACATATCACTGGAGGAAATGTAGAATGGTGTTTGGTAGTTTTACAAAAGGTTAAGCACAGAAGTACCCCAAGGCCCAGTAATACTACTCCCTAAGAATGTATACAAAAGTAATACAAGCAGGGACTGGAACAGATACTTGAGTGCCAATGTTCACAGCAGCATTATTCACAATAACCAAAAAGTGGAAACAACCCGAATATCCACTGACAGATGAATGGATAAACAATGTGGTTTATACATATGATGGAATATTATTTGGACATAAAAGGTCATAAAAAGGCATGACATTTGATATACTATATGCTCTAACATGGATGGACCTTGAAAATATTATACTTAGTGAAGTCAGACACAGAAGGACAAATGTTATGTGATTCCATTTATGAGGTACTTAGGATAGGCAAATTCATAGGGACAGAAGGTAGAATAGAGGCTACCCAGGCAGGGCTGAGTAAAGGGAATATGTTTGTCAGCTTTTCATCACTGTGACTAGAATGTCTGACAAAAACAACCTAGAGGAGGAAAGATTTATTTTGGGTCCTGGTTTCAGAGGTCCATGCTCAACTGGCTCCACTGCTCTGGGCCTGAAGTAAGGCAGTCATCATGGCATAAAGATGCAGAGGAGAAGAGCTGCTCAGCTCCTAGCAGCCAGGAGATAGGACAGAGAGAGACAGAGAGGACAACCTCCAGCAACACACTTCCTCCAACCAGGTCCCACCTCCCAGCAGTCCACAGCTATCAATGATCCAATCCTTGCCTAGAACCCCACTTCTGGACGTGCTTTCAACATACGAGTTCTTTGGGGACATTCCAGATCCAAACCATAACAGGGAGACTTGATCGGGATTATTAGGTAATGAGGAGAGTTTCTGCTGGCAATGATGAAAAAGTTTTGGGTATAGATAGTGATGATGGTTACATACATTGTGAATGTTCTTTTTTTTTTTTTTTTTTTTTTTTGCGGTACTGGGGATTGAACTCAGGGACATTCTACCTCCGAGCTATACCCTGAGCCCTATTTTTTATTCTTTATTTTGAAACAGGGTCTCACTAAGTTGCGGAGTGCCTCACTAGGTAGCTGAGGCTGGCTGCGAACCCGGATCCTCTGGTCTCAGCCTCCCAAATGCTGGGATTACAAGCGGCGCCACCACGCCTGGCTGTGAATGTTCTTAATACCACTAAATTGTACCTTTACAAGTGGTTAAAATGACAAATATTGTAATGTATATTTTACCATAATAAAAGAAAATTCCTACTATAAATGGTTCTTCTCAGACTGGTATGCCAATCTGTGACTTAAACTGTGTGTATCTGAGCATCTTTTACAACACTTGTCCCATTCTGCACAGTAGTACTGTGAAGTAGTTTATGATCCTTGCTAGACCACCAGCTGTCTGGGCACAGAATTCTATAGCTTTGCACATGTTTGATAAGTATGTATTGAGTGCTTAGTATATTCTAGGTATTGTATTATGTGTTGGAGGTAAAGAAGACACTCTAGTGTGCATATAAAAAAATCACAAGCTGGGCGTGGTGGCTCACGCTTGTAATCCCAGCATTCGGGAGGCTGTGACTGGAGGATCTGGGTTCGTGGCCAGCCTCAGCTATCTAGTGAGGCACTCCGCAACTTAGTGAGACCCGGTTTCAAAATAAATTATAAAAAATAGGGCTGGGGGTATAGCTCGGAGGTAGAATGCCCCTGAGTTCAATCCCTAGTACCACACACACACACACACACAGACACACACACACACAAATCACAATGCTGTGGGCTGGAAGGCTTCAGAGAAGAGGCAACTTTCATTAGAGGGTGAACAGGTATGTTCAGGAAGAGAGTAGTATGTGCAAAGCCACAGAGACAGAAACAAGTACACTACTTTCAGAGGAACGTTCATAACCAGGAGCTCATGGTGGGCAGAAGCAGAAGGCAGAGACCAAGAGGCAGCTTGTGCTGTCTGTGAATGGCCCAAACACCACATGAGGGAAAGTCAAGGAAGGGTTCTAAGCCCAGGGACGTTGCACGGACAGATTTACTTTCAAAAAGTAACCCTAGGAGTAGGGACCCTTGAGTTGAGAGAAGGACCAGTGGCAGGCACCCCGGAGAGGTGAGAGTCAGTAAGGAATTGAGTCAAGGTAAACATCAAGGGGAACAAACAGGAAGAAGGCGTTCAAGAGCAATGTCTAGCGCGGGATCGACAGGACCGGGTAATCGAGGGGATGTGGACGAGGAAGGATGAGGCTGGGACTTGTACGTCATCAGACCTCGTTGAAGAAAGTGAAGAGAGAAGGTGAAGGAAGAATGCAGCAATGATACACAATCGTACACTGATGACTTTCTGACCCTGGCAGACCGAGTGCAGGCAACCAGTCTAACAAGGTTTTAGTAATCACTGTGCCCTTAATGTCTCCTATGTTGTGGTAATGGAAAATATTACTTGGATAAGATGTAATATGAGCAAGATGTGTATTTAGCTTGAGCCCGGCAGGCGTCTCCAGGGGAGCAGGGGTATAGCACAACAGGGCCCGGGAGCCTAAAGCTCCTTTTCAGTAGTTTGTTCCCTACATGTCAGTAGATGTCATTCCTCTGAGTCCTCTGCATTCTACCTGCAGCCATGAGGTCTGATTACTGGCAGCGAGAAGATGCTGAGTTTCCACACTTGAGTTTCCAGAGACATTCGTAGGCTCCTAATTGCACCCTGGGCCTCGTGACTGCATTTATGAGTGCAGAAAAGCTGCAGGCACAACTTTGCTGTTTTAATGATTTTCTATTAAATGTAGGCAGACTAAGCATAGTGGAAAACTACAGGGCGCTTGTTCCCCATCACCACTGGCCACCTTAAATGCACAGACATACAATACAAGCCAACAGGTGAAAAGAGATAGTCAACAAGTTCGCAAGTTCTTTGCTAGTGGAGCCGAGGTCACTTGTCATGAATGCTGAGGACCTAAACAACCCAGAGGACCTAACACCAACAATGAGATCATTGGCCCCAGCAACCTTCCTCCCTCGGTAACCCTAAAATACATACATGTCACCCTTAGCATACTTAGGTTCCTAGCCCCTTCATCTGACGGCCCTGCCTTCTCTTCTTCATCAATGGGGAGGGAAGGAAGTGGGACCACCCTAATGAACCAAATCACACAGGTTAACTGGGGACTCCACCTGGGCACTGTAGGTCAGACCACGGCCCACATTCCAAACAGTAAGGCAGGCACTTCTGTTGTTTTCCATGGGTCACAGGATGTTTGTCATTCACTGCTGTGTCCTTACTGCCCACTGTTCAGAGGTGGACAATTCCCCAAACACTGACCCAGTGGTGATCTGGGCAGGAGATAGCTCTCTGCAGTAGAGATAAGGAAACAAAGACTGAGGAAGGTCCAGTGACTTGCCCAACTACCATTCAGCTAATAAATGGTTGAGATGTCCACCGAAGACAGGCACAGTGGTGCATACCTGCAAGCTCAGCTACTTGGGAGGTTGAGGCAGGAGGATTGCAAGTTTGAGGCCAGCCTGGGCAACTTCATGAGACCCTGTCTCAAAATATAAAAATAAAAAGGGCTGAGGATATATCTAAGTGGTAGACTGCCCCTAAATTTCAATCTTAGTAACATACACACATGCGTGTATACACGCGCCCACAAAAACAAGGTCTTCTGACTCCTAGTCTAATATTCGTCTTCTTTTTTTTTTGTATATTTATTTGTGACTGGTATGTGTGTGTGTGTGTGTTTTACTGAGGATTGAGCCCAGAGGAATTCCACCTCCAAGCTATACCCCTGGCCCTTTTTATTTTTTTGTTTGGAAACAGGATCCTGCTAGGTTGCAGAAAGCCTTGCTAAGGCTAAGGCTGTCCCCAAACCTGCCATTCTCCTATCTCAGCCTCTCAAATACTGAGATCACAGGTCTGTACCACCATGTCTGGTATGACTGGGTCTTGCTGTGTTCTTCAGGCTGGCCTTTTTTCCTGGGTTCAAGCGATTCTTCCACTTCAGCCTCCTGAATACTGGGCCAATACTCCTTTAAGGTTCAAACAGATTTGCCATCCAACTGATCATAGAGTCCTGAAGAAGCATCCTGGGAATGACTGAACTGGACCCTGGGTAGAAATGATAAGATCAATTCCCACCTGAGCGCGGAGGAGGCCCAGCGTGAGGAAAGGGGTGAGGTTCAGATATCCCTAAAATGGAACTGACAACTTGGCCTTGTGAGCTCTGACAGTGGTCCCATCTCTAAGGAATTCTCTTTTTCTGTCCTCCTTTTCCACTTAAATGTTGTTAAACAGGTATTTTATCCAAAGGAAAGAGAAAAACTTGGCTAGAATGTTGTGTCTATTAAAGAGGTAAGTCCAAACTCGGGTCTAAGAAACGCATGGAATCTAAGTTTAGGTTCTAGGAGGAGCTCCCCTACCTGGAACTCTGAGATAAATCACTCTAAGCCCCAGCTTCTTCCATCAAAACTATGCCAGGCTATATTTCCTTTTTCTTTTTACATTAACATGTGAGGTAAGCCAGGTAGGGTGTCACACGCCTATAATCCCAGTATTTGAGAGACTAAGACAGGAGGATCGCAGATTTGAGGCCAGCCTCAGCAATTCAGCAAGACCCTCAGTAATTTAGTGAGAACCTGTTTAAATTTGCGTGTGTGTGTGGGGGGGGTACTGGGGATGGAACCCAGGGGCATTCTACCTCCGGACTATACCCCCAGACCTATTTTGTATTTTATTTGGAAACAGGGTCTCACTAAGTTGCAGAGGGCCTAAGTAGCTGAGGCTGGCTTCAAACCTGCAATCCTCCTGTCTTAGCCTCCCAAGTACTAAGATTACAAGTGTGCGCCACCACACCCAGCTTATTTCAAAATTTAAAAAAGTTACTTGGGAGGCTGATACCGGAGGATCCGGTTCACGACTAGCCTCAGCTACTTAGTGAGACTCTCTGCAACGTAGACCCTGTTTCAAAATAAAGAATAAAAAATAGGACTGGGGGTATAGCTCAAAGGTAGAATGCCCCTGGGTTTAATAGCCAATACCACACACACACAAAAAAAAAGGGGCTGGAGGTGTAGCTTGCAGGTAGAATGCCCCTGGTTTCAATCCCCAGTATCTCTCCCGGCTCCAAAAAAACCCCATGTGAGGTAAAAATGCTTAACAACAAGTAATAAAATTAATAGCAGTGCCGGGCGTGGTGGCGCACGCTTGTAATCCCAGCATTCGGGAGGCTGAGACCGGAGGATCTGGGTTCGAGGCCAGCCTCAGCTACCTAGTGAGGCACTCCGCAACTTAGTGAGACTCGGTTTCAAAATAAAGAATAAAAAATAGGGCTGGGGGTATAGCTCGGAGGTAGAACGCCCCTGAGTTCAACCCCCAGTACCGCAAAAAAAAAAAAAAAAAAAAAAAAAAAAAAAAAAAAAAAAATTAATAGCAGTATCTATCTATTCTCTCAGGCATTGCTGAAAAAGCAACTCATTTAACCCTCAAAGTGCTGTAGGATATGAGATGGATATGACAGTTATCCTTAATTTACAGAGGAATCTGAGGCACAGAGATTATGTATCTTGTCTAAGGTCTCATGTCCAGTGCGAGATCTGAGCCCAGCCTGGCACCTCTGCCCAAGCAGCACTCAACCACCCATGATACTGCCTTGGAAAGAAGATTACAAACCAACCTACTCCCCCTCTTGGAGGCGAGGGCTTAGAAATCTCAGCCCTCTCCTCAACATCTCGGAGCTGGCTGGCCAAATCTCCAGCCCAATCTTCCCAGCACACTCGGCCCTGCTCTGGGCAAGACAAAACAGCGGATATTAATTCATATCTTACGTATTCATCTACTATAGTTTGGAATTAAACCTAGGAAAGAGTCAACTCATTTCTCTTCTTGGCATAAGCTTGATTGTAAACTCTATAAAATCACTTCTCTCTGGTATATTCTCTACCAATAGCATTTAGGGATTAGCATGTGCTGAGAGACAAAAATATTCCTTGAATAAATGAATGAAGGAATGGATGAACAATCCTTAACAGCCATTCAGATTAATAATGCTACTTGAGCTAGATATCGTGGTGCACACCTGGAATCTCAGAATTTGGGAGGCTGAGATAGGACTGCAGTTTGGAAGCCAGCCTCAGCAGTTGAGGAAGAGCCTTAGCAATTTAGTGAGACTTTATTTCAAAATAAAAAAATAAGAAGGGCTGGGGTGTAGCTCAGAGGTAGAATGTCCCTGAGTTTAATACTCAGTACCAAAATAATAATAATAGCAATAATGCTACTTGATATAGAGGATAATATTCAGTAATGCTTTCATTAAATGTATATTCAATGCTAACCATGTATCAAGTGCCCTTCAAGAAGGGGAGGATACAAGAATGAGGTAGTTCTAGATGGGAAGGAGGAGATACAATAAGCAAAACAAACCAATGAAATACAGAGAACAATAGATAATAATTTTGCCGGGTGTGGTGGCGCACACTTGTAATCTCAGTACTTGGAAGGTTGAGACAGGAGAATTGCAGGTTTAAAGCCAGCCTTGGTAACGTAGCAAGGCTCTCAGCAACCGAGTGAGACCCTGTTTCCAAATAAATACAATCAGGCTGGGGGTGTAGCTTGGAGGTAGAATGCTCCTGGGTTCAATCCCCAGTACCACACCAAAAGCCCCCAAAACTTTAGATAATTTTGTGCAATTGCCCTAACCCTGCTATCCAAGGTCCCTAAGATGAGCACTGCCCGGTGCTGTGTGTGGTGTAGAAATGTGAGGACAGGTTGGGGCCTGCTGCTGCTAAAAGCTGGCAAGCACTGATATGCAGGTAGGAGACACCACTCAGGGACAAAACCAGGGTTATTATTTTGGAGGCCTTACTATAAAGTCCTGGAAGACAAGACCATATTTCAGTCTTCAACCCTCTGTATCCCCAGGCAATAACCTGCATTTAGCAGGCACTAAGTGAGCTCTTCAAGAAGGCACAAGGCATCTGGGAGCATGAAGGAGGAAGCACAAGAAGCCCGAGACCCCCACATGCATCGTGGCTCTGAGCCACTTGGCACCCCAACACCGGGGCAGGGAGGGGCAAGGCAAACCCTCCTTCCTCTAGAGAGAGGCTCTTCTTAAGCAATGACTCACCTTGGGACCTAGAGCACAACGATGATAAACACCCTCTGTCTTTGAAAGAGAAGGGAAATGGTTATAAATATCTGTACTCAAAGTACCAAAGACAACAGGATTCACCAGGAATCCAAGAAACTTGGCAAAAGGGCATGGGTGAGGGTTGAAAAGGAGTGAAGTGGGAGACACTTAGAAGGCCACTGAGTGCTGAATGGGAATCATCTTTTACTTTGCCAGTAACTAAGCACATACCATGAGCCTGCTGGTTCTCAGCCCCAGCAGCTAAGCTGCCCAAGGCCTACCAAAGGAGCAACACATACAGTTTACACTTTTTATTATTCTAGTAGAAATGTTTCTCCAGGGAGCAAAAAGGGGTCAAGAGTCCAATACCAAAAATATATATCTTTATAAGTCATAAGCAAAGAAGCATTACAGCAGACAGTTATTTAGAGAAGAAGAAGACGAAAAAAAAGCCATAGTGAACAGGGCAGAGTAAGAGGTGTTAGAAAACTCACTCCAAGTAATTTATTCACTGGGAACCACAAAGGGCTTTCCCAAGAACAGCAAAAACAACATTAATTTTCCCAGTACCCTCCTTTCAAAGGCTCCAAACACTTCACACATAGTGTTTTAAATTGTCCTCAAAGGCTCCAAAATAAAGGGTCACTATTTCCCCAGGTACAGATGGAGAAACTGAAGCATTCATGTTCGCCCTGCTCTGCCCAAGTCATCCTAACGGACTGAGCCAACATCAACTGAGCGCTGCTATTTGCCTGATCAGGAGATAGAAAGACATGACCTCTATCCTCCAGAAAGCCAGCAGCCAGTGGGGTGTGAAGGACGCATACACACACCCTTAGCTTAGGTGAGGTGCACCCTGAGACCTCCCATTTGTCAGTGTCTCGTAAGTGCCAACCACTGTGCTAAGTCATCATGCTTGTACAGGAAGAAATGGAGACAGGAGAGGTAAAGAGATTTGCCCGGGGTCTGAAGAGCAGTGTGGCAGAGGTGAGATAAGAACCCATGCCTGTCTGGCTGCAAGGCCATGTGATGGGAGGTGGCCACTTGGAAACTGGGAGCTGGCCTCTGGACTTTTTAGCACTGAATTCCCTCACTTTAGAAGTGGACAGCAGAAACAGGAGTCTTCACTAAATCTGGGGGGGCCTTTCCCTGGCCCAGAATTGCCTGTGCATGCACTGATATGAATTCTCCACCATAGGCTCAGCTCCTGCAGGTCAAGAAGCAAAACGGAGCCGGGCATGGTAGCGCATGCCTGTAATTCCAATACTTGGGAGGCTGAGATAGGGGAGGATCACAGATTAGAGGACAGCCTCTACAATGTAGTAAGATTCTTAGCATCCTAGTGAGACCCTGTTTCAAAACAAAAAGATAAAAAGGGTTGGGGCTATAGCTTGTAGGTAGAATGCCTCTGGGCTCAATCCCTAGTGCCAAAGCGGTGGGGGGCGGGGGAGGAAGGAGGAAGAAGAAAGAAGAAGATGACCATGGAGACAAGAAGACTACGACTACAACAGGTGTGCCTTCCAAAAGGAAACAGAGCTCCCTCTGGGCAAAGAAGAGAGGAAAGATCCTGAGTCCTTCTTGTTCCTTGGTGAGCACTGAAAGTGGATCCAAATCCAAGGGTACAGGGTTCTCTGGCTATTACAGGAGGTCTACAGCATGAAGGAACAGGCATGGTGGCCAGGTGTAAGGCAGCACCTCATCCTTTGTTCAGAGCCAAAATCCTGCAGGAAAGGAGCCCTCTGCTGGAGATCCCTGAAGAAGGGCATGCCTTGGTGACAGCCCTGCAAAGTTCACCTGGTGGTGGTAAGCTCTGACCACTTTGCCAAAACTCCATTGTGGAGGTCAAGAGAAAAAAGTGCCAAACTTAGAGGAAGGGAAGCTTATGTTATGGGACAGTAGGCCACAGTCCCCAGGCCAGACAGGTTACAGAGAACATGGACATCTCTGGGAATGCCTGGGTCTCAGCAAGGGCCACATTAGTAAACAGCTCTATTTTAAGTCCACAGGATCTCGGACAGATGGGGGAAGAAGGTCTTCCAAACTTTGGGAGCAAAGTTGAGTCTGGAGCTAGGGAAGCCTAATCCCCATTCTAGCATTCTTCCCATTCAACTCCTGGCATCCTGTAATTGTTTTTAAATCTTAATTTCAACCTAACAAAACAACAAATATTCTCTGATGGAGCTTTTTTTTTTTTTTTTTTTTTTTTTGCGGTACTGGGGATTGAACTCAGGGGCATTCTACCTCTGAGCTACACCCCCAGTCCTGTTTTTATTCTTTATTTTGAAACAGAGTCTCACTAAGTTGCAGAGGGCCTCTAAATAGCTGAGGCTGACAGCGAACCCGGATCCTCCTGTCTCAGCCTCCCAAGTATTGGGATTATAAACGTGTGCCACCACTCCCGGCTTTGGAGCTTTTTTTTTTTTTTTACTGTACTGGGGACGGAACCTAGGGGCACTCTACCTCCGAGCTACACCCCCAGCCCTATTTTTTATTCTTTATTTTGAAACAGGATCTCAAATTTTGGAGGGCCTCCCTGAGGCTGGCCGAGAACCCGTCTCAGCCTCCCAAGTATTGGGATTACAAACGTGCACGACTATGCCCGGCTTTGGGGCTAACTATTAATTACCTCATTTAACACAAGTAATTCACATTCCTACCAACAGATAGGTCAGTTCATTAGTTTGCCCACTCATTATTACTTATATTGTACCTACTTAAAAAAAAAAAAAAAGTCTGAATTGATTAAAAACAAGAAGTATATGCTATAACCCAACAGGCAGAGGTTTTAGTAATCAGTCAGATCTGGCCTTGTGACTTACTATGGTGGCCTGTTAAATGGGGATGCACTCAATCTCAAAATGATTTGCAGGGATTAAACGAGATGATATCTGCAAAATACCTGGCCCAGAGTTTGGCCAGTACATAGACTGCCTCTCAACCAAAACAAAAATCAAAGAAAAGAGTTAAGTAACAAAGTATAAGAAAGAAGATAATGAATAAGTCTATCAAAATATGTAAATAAGGGCAAGGCATGGTGGCACACGCTTGTAATCCCAGTACTTAGGAGGCTGAGACCAGAGGACCCGGGTTCGAGGCTAGCCTCAGCTACTTAGTGAGGCCCTCTGCAACCTAGTCAGACCCTGTTTCAAAATAAAGAATAAAAAATTGGACTGGGGATGTAGCTCAGAGGTAGAATGCCCCTGGGTTCAATCCCCAGTACAAAAAAAAAAAGTAAATAAGGGAAGCTCTGTACTTTCTGGCAGTCACAGCAAAAAAGAAAGCAGGATTGCTACACCATTCTCATTGTTTAATTAAGGGAAGGATGTAAATTCATCAAGACAGAGAAAGTTCTTAATTCTCAATGCAGAGAGGGGTGTGTACCATGAATGAATGTGTATGCACACACATACATGCTTTTATCATTTCTCCCTCCAACAGAAACAGGGCAAACGGCTCTCCAGAGCCCTGCTACCCCTCTGACACTTCACACCGCTGCCTACAGTGAAGTACTGCAAGAGTTAAAACATTTTTGTGCCAATATTTAAAGAGTGCAGAAGGTTCCAAATTACATGTAAAATAAACAATGCCAGACTGTGAAAACTCTTGGCTGCAATGTTCTCTGATGTTAACAAGAGTTTCTTTATTACTGTAACCTTTCAGAAGTGAATAAAAATTATTTCTCTGCCCTAGTTTTGCCCTCCAGTAAAAGGGAAGAGAACAGTGACCATGGAAAGAGCTATACAATGACCCCTCGTGAAGGCGGGGACTGGGAAGGGGGCAGTTGAAAACACAAAGCCTTCCATATATGTTTCTAGTCAAAGATTAGAACTTTAGTTTGGGCTGTGCTGATCATATTGTAAAGTTTTACATACCTAATATTTTTATGTAACTAAAACCCTTAGAAGGATAAGAGGGTATTTATAAGAGCCCAAACTGAGACTATGTTATGGAGAAACCCAAGTCTTGACCAGAGTGAGGCTCCTCAACCATGCAGAGAACCCCCTTTATTCAGAAATTAAGTCTGACATGCTCTTAGAAAATGGGGGAAAAAATCTGCTCTTAGAAAATGTGGCCAGTGCTTAAAATATGTTATTTTGCAGATCCTTGAGTTGACGTGTCTGTAAATATCAGACACGCAGAAGGATATTAAAATGGAGCAAGTCTGGATAAAGAGAATCATCTTCTAGCACTGCAGGAAAAAAGTCACCAAAAGAAGCCAAACATTAAGCCGGGCGTGGTGGTGCACGCTTGTAATTCCAGTACTTGGGAGGCTGAGACCAGAGGATCCCGGTTCATGGCCAACCTCAGCTACCTAGTGAGGCCCTCCGCAACTTAGTGAGACCCTGTTTCAAAATAAAGAATTAAGCCGGGCGTGGTGGCGCACGCTTGTAATCCCAGCATTCGGGAGGCTGAGACTGGAGGATCCGGGTTCGCGGCCAGCCTCAGCTACCTAGTGAGGCCCTCCGCAACTTAGTGAGACTCAGTTTCAAAATAAAGAATAAAAAATAGGGCTGGGGGTATAGCTCGAAGGTAGAATGCCCCTGAGTTCAATCCCCAGTACTGCAAAAAAAAAAAAAAAAAAAAAAAGAATTAAAAAATAGGGCTGGGGGTGTAGCTCAGAGGTAGACTGCCCCTGGGCTCAATCCCCAGTACCGCAAAAAAAATAAAAGAAGCCAAACATTCTCTGCCTTCTCGCAACTCTGACTTTATCCACACTAGTCCTGTCTGGAATGCTCCTCTTGTCTAGCAAACATCCACTTATCTGAAAAGATCCAACTCAAATGTCATCTACCTTGAGCTCTTCTCCTCTGGGCATTCTCAGCACTTTGAAAACATTATAATTTCTTAATATTGTAATTATCTGTTTATATGCTTGTCTTCTCCCACTAGTCTAAGGAGACAGGGACAATGCCTTAGTCATCCCTGTATCTCTGGCGTTCAGCATACTACCTGGAAGCTAGCAGGCCACAATAAAATGGATAGATGGGTAAAATCTTGTTTGTGTCTGGGAACAGAAATCAGACAGAGAATGATGAACTGCTAAAAAAAAAAAAAAAAGGAACACAAGCTCTGGGATTTAACACAAGGCTAGCTTTTCAGACTTTCACAGAGTTGCAGAATGTTACGTCTGGAAGAGAATGAAGAAATCATTTAACTCACCTCCCCTGAGAGGTGAGGTGATTTGACTTGCTCAAATTCACCCAGAGTGGCCAGGCTGGCCAGAGTTCCTTCTATCCTACCCCCCCTCATCCCTCCTTATTACTGTCTCAAATGGTGGGTATAAATGTTTATTTGGTGGCACGATGAGAAATATGATTAAAACTACGTATTGTGAAAATGTTACTTCTTTATAAACAAGTGAACTTTGGATACCAAGCTAGGAATTCAAATCACTTGATAAAAGTTACAATATCTTGAGTTCTTCAAAGTTAACACACAATCAGCACAGGACTCAGCAACCCCCAGGAGAACCAAAAACATATGTTCAGATAAAACCTGTTCATATCAGCCTTATCCATAAAAGCCAAAGGTGGAAACAACCCAAACATCTAATACTTAAATAAAATGTGGTATATACAAATAAGATGATCCATAAAAAGGAATGAATACTGAAATATGTCACAACATAGATGAACCTTGAAAACAGTATGTTAAGTGAAATGAGCCCAGCATAAAAGGCTGCATATTATATCATTACATTTATATGAAATGCCCAGAATAGGCAAATCCATAGGATGGAGAATAAAGTCATGGTTTCCAGGGACTGGGTGAAGGGGAATGGGGAGGGATTCTTTCTGAGGTGATAACATTTTGAAACTAGATAGTGGTAATGGGGCATGACATTCTGAATTTACTAAAAGCACATTTGAAATGATAACTATTAGCTGGGCATGGTGACACATGCCTGTAATCCCAGTACTTGAGAGGCTGAGACAGGAGGATCACAGGTTCGAGGACAGCCTCAGCAACTTAGTGAGATTCTGTTTCAAAATAAAAAATAAAAAAGAGCTGGGGCTGTACCTCAGAAGTAGAACACCCTTGGGTTCAATCCCCAGTACCACAAACAATAAAAATAAAATAAAATGGTGAATATTATCTTATATGAATTATATCTTAAAATTGTAAAAATAGAAAAATGAGAGCTGGGCATGGTGGTGCACACTTGTAATCCCAGTACTTGGGAGGCTGAGACAGGAAGACTGCAGGTTCGCGGCCAGCCTCAGCAACTTAGTGAGACTCTGTTTCAAAAATAAAGAATTAAAAATAGGGCTTGGGTGGAGCTCAAAAGTAGAATGTCCCTGGGTTCAATCCCTAGTACTGCAAAAAAAGAAAGAAAGAAAAGAAAAAATGAAAGATAGAATCTCTGTTCTCTAGGAGCTAATAATCTAACTAGAGAAACGAGAACTGGCAAGTTAAGATGCTTAAGGACCAATGGTTGGGTGTTACATGACATGTATCACGCAAGTTAGAGAAAGAAGGAAACAACACTTTAATCATTTTCATTTTTTTTTTTTTAATTTTTTTTTTGCGGTACTGGGGATTGAACTCAGGGGCATTCTACCTTCGAACTATACCCCCAGCCCTATTTTTTATTCTTTATTTTGAAACCAAGTCTCACTAAGTTGCGGAGGGCCTCACTAAGTAGCTGAGGCTGGCAGCGAACCCGAATCCTCCGGTCTCAGCCTCCCGAATGCTGGGATTACAAGCGTGTGCCACCACGCCCGGCTCAATCATTTTCATTTTTTTTGGTGGTGCTAGTGATTGAACCCCAGGGGGCATTCTACCTCCAAGCTACACCGGTAGCCCTATGTTATTTTTTATTTGGAAACAGGGTCTCGCTAGATTGCTGAGAGCCTTGCTAAGTCGCTGAGGCTGGTTTCAAACCTGCAATCCTCCTGTCTCAGCCTCCCAAGGATGCCAACACTAGAGCCAGTTTTTGGTAAAGACTTTCCTGGCATTACAGAGTAGTGATCAAGAGCGGTGCTCCAGAATGTAGAGCCTGGCAGGTCTGGGTTCCCATGCAGGCTGCCATATTCACTGTGCAAACCTGCTTGCTACCTAGCTGTGGAAGGCTGAATAATTGTCTCCCAAAAGATATCCACATCTTAATCCCTGAAACTTGTAACTGCTACTTTATATGGCCAAAAAGGACTTTGTAGTTGTGATTAAATTAAGACTCGAGATGGGAAGATAAGCCCGAATTATCTGGGTGGGTTCTAAATGCAATCACACGCATCCCCACAGGAGACAGGCAGAGGAGAATTAAACCAGACAGGAGACCATGGAGGCAGAGGTTGGAGCGATGCAGCCACCACAAGCTGGAAAGGGCAAAGAACAGAGTTTCCCCTCAAGCTTCTAGGAGGACAACCCTGCCAATATCTTAATTTTGTTCTAGTAAAAATGATTTTTGCCTCCCTCTATGAGAGAATAAATTTCTGTTGTTTTAAGCCACCAAATTTGTAGCCACCTATTATGGCTGCTACAAGAAACTAATACACTAATCCCTCTGAATCTTAGTTTCATTAACTGTAAAATGAGGATAGAGATACTTCCTATCTCAGAGGTTAGAAATACTGTTGTAAAATGTAAAATTCAAATGGTGCCTGAAAAGTAAGTGGCAAAAGGAAAGCACTCAATAAATGTTAGCTATTACTATCAGGGAACTATTTCTGTATTAAGCTGACATTCTCAAACTTTTGTACAGCATTAGCACATGCCCACACCCTGCTCCTCTTAGCATGATGAGATGGAAGAGCTGGCAATGAGGAGACTCAAGTTCTCCTCTGTCAGATTCTAACTTATACTCAGCTCTCCCAGTTTCTCCATCAGTTAAAAGATAGGAAGATAGGATCAGACTATGAGCAGTGATTCTTAAACTGGAGGGTTTGTTAAAAAAAAAAAAAAATTGTTGGGTCCTACCCCAAAGGTTTTCTGTTTGTTTGTTGTGGCACTGGGGATTGAACCCAGGTGCATTCGGAACTACATTCCTCAGCTTTATTTTTTATTTTGAAACAGAGTCTCACTAAGTTGCAGAAGGCCCTGCTAAATTGTGGAGGCTGGCTTTGAAACTGCAATCCTCCTGTTGCAGTCTCCCAAGTACTGGGATTATAAGCGTGTGCCACTACACCTGGCTCTCTCCAAAGTTTTTAATTTAGGAGATTCAGGGTGCAACACTGGAACCTGCATACAAGGTTGCTGGTCTAATGGACCACAATTTAAGGACCTCTGGACTAGATTATTTCAAGGTTCCTTTCCAGTTTGAACCCTGGGAACATCTAACAGATGTGGCACTCAAGTAATAAACACTGCTGTACCATGATGAAATAGCCTTCAAGCTAATTTCTTTTCCTAAGTAAGAGAGGGAGGGATGGGAGGGTAACTAAGAGATACATGCAGACTAGTTTTAACTTCTGAACTGAGCAGAACAAGAAATCTGAAGCGATGGTGAGAACAGAAAGAGGCTGTACCCTTATCCAAGTGCTGGCCTCATTTTAATTTATCTTAATCCCACCTTTCTGCCTTTCCACCAGACCCTTCCCCCTCATGCCCTCTAGTAACACATCTAGGTGTCTCCTGAATTCATTTATTGGCTTTGCAGTGCACAGCATAATGCTGCCTTTGTTAGTCTCCTGGACCAGCCCCTCCACTCCCTGTATTCAGTCATGGTGCTCCTCTACTCTTAAAAAAACACGACCAAGGAGCCTCTGAAAAATAATTGTAAAATCAACTAAGGCAAATTCAGACGACTTGGAGACATTCAGACTCTACATGCTGGAAAAAGAAACAAATTCAAAATATCATTAGCATTTTCATGTATCTTTTTTCCCCCCTTAATCTCTATTAGTCCTGTTGAGCAGGAAATCTTTGCCATATTGGATTAGAAATAAAGGGGGGAGGGGAGGGACTCAGGCTTCGGATTGGACCTAAGGAATGGAATCCCTCCAAGTTCAAGTGCTGTCCTCTAGGTCTGTGCAAGTCCTTGGCAATAAGACAGTAGAGAAGGCTGAGCTGGAGGGATGATTCTCATGGAGGACTGGGAATCAGGAAGCCCTAGTTGTGGACCTCATTCTGCCGTTTTCTAGCTATATGTTCTGGGGCAAACCAATGGGCTTCTCTGGGCCTCCATTTCTTCTTCACAGAAATGGGAGTGAGCCCAGATCTATGGTCCTTAGCCAGAGACATACATCAGAAGTCTTTTGGAGACTTCTCAAAATGCATACACCTGCACAACCTTTTCACCTACTGAGAATCACTAAGTTAAAGAATCTCTGAGGCTCCCAATCAAACATTCTAAGTTGTTTTACCCTATAAAGTAGATTAAAAGTATAACTGATGAGAGCCAAGAATTCATGAAGCAGGGCAGGAACAGAAAAATGAATCTTTGTGGGGGGAGGGGACCAGAGAAATTGAATCTGGGTATGACCAGAGATGATTGTTCATTAAGTCATATTTGGGAGACAGTGCTAGCCACATGCTAACTATAGAAGTGAATACCTACGTTCATCCAAAAAGTATTTGAGTAGTGATTATATTAGGCATGCTGTGCAAGAAACCAGGGGTCCCAGGATCCTTATCCCATCGAATACAAGTGATCTACATACATGAACGACTACAGCACACCATGGGAAGTTTGATGTCAGAAGTCTGTACAAAGTGTTGCAGTAATATAGAGGAGAGAGTGGCCAAATACACTAATGTTATTGGCAATGATGGGAAGAGCGTCTTGGAGGAGATATTATCCAGCTGTGTCTTACAACACCATGAGCAAAGGAGACTGGACAAGGCCACTTTAGACAGAGGGACTAGCATAAACAAACTCCTAGAAGCATAAAAGAACACGGTAAACCATGCCATCAGTAAAAGTCTGGCAGGAGGGGAACACATCTTTGTGTGTGCATGCACACTAACATTTTTTGGGGGGGTTGGGGGTGGTATCAGTTAGTTGGAAACTAGACTAAAATGGTGGGCTGGAGCCAGAGTGTGACTTTCTTTTCCCTCCAAAAAAAAAAAAAAGATGTAAGAGTAATACAATAAAAACATGTTTAGTCCTTAGATTCACAATTGTTAATATTTTGTGGCAGCTGCTTTATCTTTGTATGTCCACACACCCCATTTTTCTTTTGCTAAACCATTTGAGGATAAGTTACAGATTATCAAAACATTCTACCCCTAAAAACTACAGCATGTATCTTCTAAGAATAAGCACATAAGCACATTCTCCTATATCTCTACAAAGGGTTCTACCTACATTGCCAAGAAGTATAAATTGCATCTTTTTTTTTTTTTCTTTGAAGTACTGGGGATTGAACCCAGGGACATTCCACCTCCAATTTATACTCCCAGTTCTATTTTTTTATTCCTTACTTTGAATCAGAGTCTCACTAAATTGTGGAGGGCCTCACCAAGCAGCTGAGACAGGCCGCAAACCTGCGACCCTCTTGTCTCAGCCCTCCAGGTACTGGGATTACAAGCATGTGCCACCACGCCCGCCCGGCTTAAACTGTATCTTATATGTGGTGAGAGCCCCCAGATGTTTCTAACATAAAAGGGACATGATTGGATATGAGGCTTAGAAAGAAAGCCTCTGGCCGGGCATGGTGGCACACGCTTGTAATCCCAGTACTTGGGAGGCTGAGACCAGAGGATCCCGGTTTGCAGCCAGCCTCAGCTACCTAGTAAGGCCCTCCGCAACTTAGTGAGACCCTGTTTTAAAATAAAGAATTAAAAAAAAGGGCTGGGGGTGTAGCTCGGAGGTAGAATGCCCCTGGGTTCAATCCCCAGTACCACAAAAAAAAAAAAAAAAAAAAAAAAAAAAAAAGCCTCTGGCAGTTATATAGTAGAAGGGTTCCCTAGAGTGGAGAACGAGCAGAAATTTGTTCAGAAGCTACTTTGGATAAAGGAGAGATGATTAGCCAGACCCAGGGGCACACACCTGTAATTAGGAGGCTGAGACAGGAGGGTTGCAGGTTCAAGGCCACTGTGCTACAACTTAGAGAAACTCCGTTTCAAAATGAAAAGTGAAAAAGGGACAAGGGTGTAGCTCAGAGGTAGAATGTCTCTGAGTTCTACCCCAGTATCAAAAAAAGAGGAAAGATGATTAAAAGGAAGTGATGGTACAGAAGAAAGGATCAAACCTGGAGCTATTTTCAGCAGAGACTGAGGCCACATAGATGCAGAGGATGAGGCAAGAGTTGGGTTACTCTAAGAATCCCAGCCTGGGGGACTGGATTGACAGAAATGACATCAGAAGTAAGACAGGAAGAAGGGTTTCATGGAGCTATTCCCTGCCTCCTGGGTGAGATTTATTTCGGAGAAGCCTTAGTGACCCTGAAAAAGTAAGCTGGAAAATGGCTGTGCCCCTGTCTTTCACCTACAGATACTTTTCTCTTTTTGGTACTAGGGATTGTACCAGGGGCATTTTACCTCCAAGCTATGTTCCAGCCCTTTTTTCATTTTTTATTTTGAAACAGGATATTGCTAGATGCTGAGAGTCTCCTTAAATTGCTGAGGCTGGTCTTAAGCCTGCAATCCTCCTGCCCAACTTTCCTATAGATATTTTCTTTCTTTTTTTTTTTTTTTTTTTTTTTTGCGATGCTGGGGATTGAATTTAGGGGCATTCTACCTCTGAGCTACACCCCCAGCCCTATTTTTTATCCTTTATTTTTTTGAAACAGGGTCTCACTAAGTTGCAGAGGGCCTCACTAAGCAGCTGAGGCTGGCCGCGAACCCGGATGCTCTAGTCTCAGCCTCCCAAATGCTGGGATTACAAGTGTGAGCCACCACGCCCGGCTCCCTACAGATATTTTCTATGAGATTAACTGATGACAACAAAAGGGGATGAAATTCACCATTTACTCAACCAGTCCTAAAACATTTACTGAATGCCTATCAGGTACAAAGCCCCATTTCAGGTGCTGTAGGAATAAAAAGGAAATAGACCTCAGGAAACTTCCTTCCTTCTAAATGAAGGTAAAAGTAGCTGGGAGAGATTACTGACAAAGCGCATGGGGAGTTTCACACTTCGATTCATTTCGAATATTGGAAGTTTGATCACTTCTCTTTCAGGGACCCCTCCCGAAATGGAGTCCATCCAGTAAGCCGCTCAAAAGGACAGGTGACTGAGCTATCAGACTGGCATCCTGGTTACATGCACCTACCTGGTCAGCTGGAAAACTGCCTAAACATCTACTCCTCGCTCTCCTGTCACCTTGTAAGGCCTGGGGTAGGAATCTTGCATAGAGAAAGGAACGCACCCACTAGGGGTACATCTTCAGTTGGACTCAGCTTAAACTCATGAGCCAATCCCCAAATAGAATTACTATGCCTTCTAAGAATTTAGCTTTCTCTTTCCTAAAAATGAGTATCCACTCCAATAGCTCAGGTCATTTAAGACTTTCAAAAGAACTATTGATATCTGAGAACAAATACATATTCTTATTTTCATGGCCTGGGGCCAAAGGATAGTTTTCTGTGCCCATGGTACTCACACCATTCATATCCAATGGGCACAAAAACTATCCCTTAAACAGTCTTTGTTTTTAAAAACAGTAACTTTTTGCCCAGCAGGACCCAAAACAATAGCTCTGACATCAAGTTTCAATTCTGATCTAGAAATACAAAGCATAGCAAAATTTTTACTTTATGGTAAAACAGGAGTTTGTTTGAAGGTTTCCTTCCTTCCTTCCTTCCTCCCTCCCTCCCTCTTTCTTTCTTTCTTTCTTTCTTCTTTCTTTCTTTCTTTCTTTCTTTCTTTCTTTCTTTCTTTCTTTCTTTCTTTCTCTTTCTTGTGTGTTTCTGGAGATTGAAGCAAAGGGCCTTGTGCATGTTAGGCAAGTACTCTACTACTGAGTTACATCCTCAATGCTGTTTTAAGATTTTATGTGGGAGGAGATGGAAGAGAAATTTTGAAGACTTAGAAAGAAATTTTCACAAAAACTAAAACCTTTGTTAAGATTTTTAAAAAGTCTCTCACCTTAGTAACTTAAAACACCCTAAGATGGGCTGGGTGTGGTGTCATAGGCTTATAATTCCAGTACTTGAGAGGCTGAGACAGGAGATCAAATATTTAAGGACAGTCACAGCAATTAGTGAGACTCATCAACCTAGCAACCCACAATGCCCCTGGGTTCCATCCCCAGTATCAAACAAACAAACAACCTTAAGTAGTAGTTATTTTCTGTGGGATTTTTTTTGTTGTTGTTGTTGTTTGCGGTACCAGGAATTGAACCTAGGGGCATTCTACCTCCAAATTACACCTCCAGCCCTATTTTCTTTTTTTTTTTTTTATTCTTTGAGACAGGGTCTCACTAAGTTGCAGGGAGCCTCAGTAAGTAGCTGAGGCTGGCCGTGAACCTGTGATCCTCCTGTCTCAGCCTCCCAAGTACTGGGATTACAGGCATGTACCATTATGCCTGGCTAAATTGGGTATTTTTCTTTTTTGTGTGTGTGGTACTGGGGATTGAACTCAGGGGCATTCTACCTCCGAGCCACATCCCCAGCCCTATTTTTTATTCTTTATTTTGAAACAGGGTCTCACTAAGTTGCAGAGTGCCTCACTAGGTAGCTGAGGCTGGCCGAGAACCCGGATCCTCCAGTTTCAGCCTCCCAAATGCTGGGATTACAAGCATGCGCCACCATGTCCGGCTTTAAATTGGGTATTTTTAATGTTTTGAATTTTGCAGTACTGGGGATGGAACCCAGGGGCTCTCTATCACTAAGCTGCACCCTCACCCTCAGCCCTTTTTATTGTTTATTTTGAGACAGGGCCTCTCTAGGTTACCTAGGTTGGCTTTAAATTTAAAATCCTCCCGCCTCAGCCTCGTGAGTAGCTGGGATTACAACAGGCACGCACCACAATGCCTGGCTAAATTGGGTATTTAAAAACTCAAAAGAATTCCATTGGAAAACATGGAGAAAAAAAAAACAGTAAAATTGATGATAAAGGAAATAATTTTTCATTTCTTTTTCTTCCAATATTTAAGACTAATATAGCAAGCAAATACTGAGAATAAAAAATAATTATCTCCCTGCCCCACCTTTTCCATACTTATTCTAGGTCTCCAAAACTGTCTTCTTTCATTCTTCAGACCTTTACTGGGCACCTATTCAGCCAAGGAGCAGTTATAGGCACTGTGGAGTATACGAAGAGTGATACATGTGACTCTGCCCCCCAACCCCCCGGAATACACCTGGAGGATGATCAACATATGTGAACCACCACATTACAAAACAAAAAGAGTAAGAGCCTGAAGTAGGGTCCACATGAATTACTACAGTACTTCCAGCTAAGGGAAACTGGGATTGGCTTCCACTTTAGTGAAGGCACTGGAGCTGGAGTGTTAGGGCAATCTAGGTGCGAGCACTGAATGAGAAAGAGAGGAACAGCAAGGCATTCAGTTCAGCTGGAGGAAGGGGGATATGAAGCAAGGGTGGATTGTGATGGATGTTCACTGAGAGCCTGCTAAGTGCCAGGCACATGTGCTAGAAAGTTTCACATATTCAAGGTTCAAGAACTAGGGGAAATGAGTTTGGAGAGGTAGCCTGGAGTGTGATCACAGAGGATCTTGCAATGCAAAACACTGGTTCTGAAAAGCAAAGCAGAAGCTGACAAAGGAGTCCAGTTTAGCCCACAGCTTCTCCACCTCTTCCTTCTGCACCACCTCATCGAGCAGCTCTGCTACTTGAGGGCAGATCATGAGGTGACAGGAGGTTCACTCTTATTCTGGAATACTACTAGCAAGAAATCATCTGTGTCTTGCTGAGGCAACCAGAATGCCAGGGACCACTGATAAAGATAACCCCTAATTTCTTAATTCCAACCACCCCCACCCTTCCCACCTCTGCCTCCAAAACTTAAACCTGATCATTGTTAGCCACAAGGTGGAGATGTCTGGCAGAACAGAACTGTGAGGAAGTCGTTTAGCCAGCCTAAGGTTACCATTAACACTTTGAGCCACTGCCTTGAGCTAATTTTTGTGTTTGTTTTTTAAGTTTGGTTGAAATGTCACAAATGGAAAAATTAAGTAAAGCACCCTGGTTAGCCACGAGACTGGACACACCTGGCTGCAGACCCAGCAAAAGAAACTGACTTCATTAGTAGGGGAGGCAGAGAGGGAAATTTACATCTGCAATCAGCCTGCACCAGGAGAAAGTGCTGAGGCCAAAGGCGCTGTCTGTTTTTACAGCTGCGTCAAGTCTTGGTTCTTACTCTTACCAACACTCAGGAGCACGGCAAGGGCCCAAGGAAAAATGGTCTGCAACCTCTTCAGCTGCAACTCAGCTCACAAAGGTTTTTAAGAACCAGTTAATGAAATAAAACAAGACCAGATGAGGTGATATAATGAACTTTATTTCCACAGCTAATTTATATGTTTAAATCTCAAGTAACTTTTTTTAAAAGTCTGAACACTGTAAATTATTGATGTGATTTTTGAAACCTCAAATTTAACACTTGCTTTTTATACTAACTTCACCGATGACATAGGAGTCTGCCCCATTTTTTTGTAATAGTTGGGCTCCTAAAAAACTGATAAAAAGCAAACTTTGACAAAATGAAAAATTCCCCAAAAGAGTTCTAGTGGGAAATCTAATTTCAAAGGAGTTCTTAATTCAAATTTCTGATTCATCATGCATTAGCAAGTGGCTCTTTTGGTTCTTCATCTTCCCCCACGAATCTACTCATAGTAAGAGCCTCTAAGAATTAAGAGTATGAGTATGAGCATGAGAAAGTAGTAAGAGCACGAGAAAAATCACCACTGCATTGATTGGTTTTATAAATTTTACTTTTTATATGAATTTTTGCACAGAGGTACACCCAGGGTGACAAATAACACAGAGACAGATTTGCAAATTACCACCTTCAAATCATAGGTTTTCAGCCAGGTGTGGTGGCACACACTTGCAATCCCAGTACTTAGGAGGCTGAGACAGGAGGATCACAGGTTTGAAGCCAGCGTCAGTAACTTAGCAAGGCCTATTGCAATTTATTGAGACCCTGTTTCCAAATAAGAAATAAAAAATCAGGTTAGGGATATAACTTGGAGGTAGAATGGCTTTGGGTTTAATATCTCCCTCTGCCCGCCCCTCCCCCCCAAATCATAGGTTTTCAAAGCTGAAAAGAAACTTGGAAATCATGTACTTAGCCCCAACACCACCTACTTTTTTTGTATTTATTTATTTACTTATTTACTTATTTGTTGTGGTACTGAGGATTGAATCCAGAGGCATTCTACCTTCAAGCTACACCACCAATCCAATTTTATTTTTATTTTTTGGAAACAGGGTCTTGCTAGGTTGATGAGTCTTACTACTTCCCGAGGCTGTCCTCGAACCTGTGGTCCTCCTGTCTCAGCCTCACAAGTACTGGAGTACTGGGATTATAAACTGCACCACCACACCCAGCTTTTTTTTTTTTTTTTTTTTTTTTTGCGGCACTGGGGATTGAACCCAGGGGCATTCTATCTCCAGGCTACACCCCCAGTCCTATTTTTTTTTTTTTTTTGAGGTGCTGGGGATTGAACTCAGGGGCATTCTACCTCCGAGCTACACTCCCAGCCCTATTTTTTTTATTCTTTATTTTGAAACCGAGTCTCTCTAAGTTGCGGAGTGCCTCACTAGGTAGCTGAGGCTGGCCGCGAACCCGGATCCTCCGGTCTCAGCCGAATGCTGGGATTACAAGCGTGTGCCACCACGCCCGGCTCTATTTTTTATTCTTTATTTTGAAACAGGGCCTCACTAAGTAGCTGAGGCTGGTCTCGAACCTGGATCCTCCTGTCTCAGCCTCCCAAGTACTGGGATTACAATCGTGCGCCACCATGCCCAGCTTGTTTTTGTTTTTAAATGAAGAAACTGAAGTATAGAAGAAACACACCAGAAGATTTACCAATCAGGGAGAGAACCAGGCCAAACTGGCTCCATATTCCCCACTACTTCTCTCCAGCCACATTATTCATTGCTTTAGCTTGTACACACACAGAAGACAAAGATCCCCTCCACACACATACTCATAGCTCAGGAGTGATTAATGTGCAATTATCTTGCCTATATAAAGGGTGTCCGCTTACACCATGAGGTTGGAAAGCAGAGATCAAATTAATTATAATAGGAAAATTGTAACAGTAATTCATCACCTTGCATCACTAGCAACACTGGCATCGCCTGGAAGCTTTTCAGAAATGCAGACCTCTGAGCCAGGTGTGGCAGTGTATACCTGTAATCCCAGTACTTGGTAGCCTTAGACAGGAGGATGACAGATTTGAGGCGAACCTCAGCAACTAAGCAAGACCCTCAGCAACTTAGCAAGCCCATATATATATAAGCACCAGGTACTATGGGATATGCCTATATGCCTATAATCCCAGTTCTTGGGAGGCTGAGACAGGAAGATCATGGGTTCAAGGCCAGCCTCAGCAATTTAGTGAGGACCACAGCAACTTAGTGAGACCCTGTTTCAAAATAAAAAAAATTAAAAGGGCTGGGGGTGTAGCTCAGAAGCAGACTGCCCGTGGGTTAAATTCCCAGTACCACAAAAGAAGAAGAAGAAAAAAAAAAAAGCAAAAATAGACCTCTGGCCCCATCCCTGAAATCTACTGAATCAGAATCTGTATTTTAATAAAATTGTCAGGTGAACTGGAAGCACATTAAAGTCTGAGAAACACTTATCTATAACACTTCCCTCTAAGGTGGCAACCCATCTAGAACAATACAAATAGAAAAAAACTGGTTGGATAAAATAAGGCGGGGATGACTAATTCCTGCAGGATTGTGCTGATGTACAACTGGACAAGAGTTAATTAAATAAGTTAATTTTAGGTCAGGCACGGTTGTGCACATCTATAATCCCAGAATTTGCAAGGCCGAGTCAGGAGGATTACAAGTTTGAGGCCAGTGCATGGTAACTTAATGAAACCATGTTTCAAAATAAATATGGTTAAGGGTGTAAGATGACTCTGGGTTCAGCCCCCAGTAGCAAATAAAAAAGAAAGTTCTAAAACAGATTTCCAGAGTCTGAAGTTCAATTTATTCACACATTGACAAGTACTTATTCAATGTTTACTGCATAAGCAAAAAATGAGTAAGACAGCTTCCTGCTTTTACTAAGTTTATAGTTAAGTAGAGGGGCCATTACATACAAAGTAACACAGAAGACTCAAATTGTTAAATGTAATGGAGAGATATATGAAGATCCAGAAGGAAATTCATGGGGGAAGGAACAATTAAGATTCCTGTGGTCCAAGAGTCCGCAATTCATAGCTTACTTATTAAGCTCTTCAGGATGGGACAGCTGTAGTCCACATGGTTCTAGTGGCCCAACTTCCAGCAGAGGTTAGTCAACAGTGATAAGAAAAACAGTTCACTAATAGAAGAGCTTCCACATGTCTCATTGCCTGGCAGGCAGCCAAGGTTTGGGCTGGCCAGAGGGTATCACTGATCATCATTAAATGGGATGGTTTAAGGATGCCAACGCCACCCTATGTGTCCTGCCACAGACTGGGTAGCAAGTGCTTGAGGGCATGTCAGCTTGAAGACTGCTGCTCTCACTGTGGGCAGCTAAGAGAGTCGGCAGGCATGACAGTGACAAAAATTAAAAAGGAACCAAAAAAGATAATTTGAAAGAAAGTTCAATATTGACTCTAAAATGGATGATTGTTTTAGTCTTCTTTTTCATCACTGTGACAAAAATATCTGACAAGCACAACTCAGAGGAGGAACCGTTGATTTGGCTCAGAGTTTGAGATCCAGTCCATGGTGAGCTGGATCCAAGGCCAAAGCTGCAGTGGTGAGCACATGGCAGAGACAAGCCACTCGCATGGCAGCAGGAGAGAGACAGAGAGAGAAAGAGGGAAGCAGAGCCAGGGACGTGTACAGTGCCCAAAGCCATGTCCCAGTGACCCGTCCTCCAGCATGCCCCACCTCTGAACCTTGCTGCACTGGGGACATGTGTTCAACACATGACTCTTTTGGGGACAGTCCAAACCCAAACCACGACGACGACGACGACGACGACGACGACGACGACGAGGAGGATGAGGATGACGGCAGCTAAAGCTCTGATATGTGCTACCATTTTCTTAGAATGAACAGATGCCAATGGCCTGTTGTCCAGAGAATGGCGTGTAAATGACATTGAAGATACTTAAAGGCAGGCCCACACCCACTGCACTTCTCATATCTGCAGGTCCTTCCAAGACATGGGAATAGGAAAACCCTCAACCCAGCTTACAAGAGGCAACTATCACCTCCATGATGTAGTCTCAAAGACTTCAACTGCACACATAAAGTAAGCAAACGATGCCAATAGACCCAAGCACAGGAGCGTGTGAAAATAATTACAATAAATAAAACATGAGTGAAGAACTCTCGTGCAGCATGGAAAGACCTCCAAGACACAGTGTTGTGTGAAAAGAAAGGTGCACATAAATACATAAAGAAAACACGACACATAAAACCCAACCCTGTACATTTTATTTATTTATTTTTTTACCGAACTGGGGATTGAACCCGGGGGTATTTTATCTCTGAGCTACACTCCTAACTGTATTTTTTATTCTTTATTTTGAAACAGTGTCTCACTAAGTTGCAGCTACTTAGTGCTGACTAAGTAGCTGAGGCTGGCCTCGAACCTGTGAGCCTCCTGTCTCAGCCTCACAAGTAGTGAGATTACAAGCGTGTGCCACCATGCTCAGCTCAGCACATATTTTCTTTAAATGGCATATGAAAGAACCTTAAAAGACAGACACTGAAATGGAAATGGAAGTTACTCCTTGGAGCTAAATGGCCAGGACTAAAATTGATGATTAAAGAGATTTGAGCCTTAGTTAAAACATTTTGAGTGTAAAAAATAACTGTAAAGTTAAATATATCTAATATATATATAATTTATATATATAAAGTATAAAAATCCAACATTCAGAATAGTGCGCATAGTATAATCCCATCTGTGTCGTGTTAAAAGAATACACGTTTATAAAGCCGGGCGTGGTGGTGCACGCTTGTAATCCCAGCATTTGGGAGGCTGAGAATGGAGGATCCGGGTTCGTGGCCAGCCTCAGCTACCTAGTGAGGCACTCTGCAACTTAGTGAGACCCTGTTTCAAAATAAAGACTAAAAAATAGGACTGGGAGTATAGCTCAGAGGTAGAATGCCCCTGGGTTCAATCCCCAGTACCGCAAAAAAAAAAAAAAAAAAAAAAAGAATACACGTTTATATATTTGTATTTGTATAGAAAACACTGGAATGATATACAAAGATTCTGAACAGTGATGAGTTCTAGGGAGTGAAACTAGGAAAAACACTTGTTTTGTTTTTTACATTAAACGCTTACTACTGCTTGGTTTTTATTCTGTGAGCATGTATTATGTTTCTTTTTTTTGTTTTTTGTTTTTGTTTTTTTGCGGTACTAGGGATTGAACCCAGGGGCATTCTACCTCCGAGTTACACCCCAAGTACTATTTTTTATTCTTTATTTTGAAACAGGGTCTCTCTAAGTTGCAGAGGGCCTCACTAAGTAGCTGAGGCTGGCCGCGAACCTGGATCCTCCTGTCTCAGCCTCCCAAGTACTGGGATTACAAGCATGCGCCATCACGCACAGCCATGTATTACTTTTATTATTATAAACTTTACCTCTCAGTCTACAGGAAGAAGTTTGCTCTGAAATGAAAGAAACCAAACCATTTCATGACCCAGTTAAGACAGTTTTGCTTTTGATGCTCCCAAGCTAGAAGGCAATGAAATGGGAAATAACAAGGACTATGAACTACTAAAACATGGTCTAGACACAAAAGAAACTATCGTTTTTATAACCAACCATCTCTTAATGTTTTGGTTTCATTTTTTTATTGTCATTACATTCCATGTGATGTATATACCATATATTCTCCTTTCTTAGAGTAATTATTAAATGTATTAATGTACACTTCTCAGTAGCTATCTTACCAAAGTCTTCTACTTTGCTAGTGATCAAGAAGCTTGCTTTTCAGTTCCTGAAGGGACTGCAGGCTCATACAGGATTTTTTTTTGCGGTACTGGGGATTGAACTCAGAGGCATTCTACCTCCGAGCTACACCCCCAGCCCTATTTTTTATTCTTTATTTTGAAACAGGGTCTCTAAGTTGCAGAGGGCCTCACTAAGTAGCTGAGGTTGGCCACGAACTCCAATCCTCCGGTCTCAGCTTCCTGAATGCTAGGATTACAAGCGTGCACTACCATGCCCGGCTCATACAGAATCTTTCTATCAGAACTAATTTAGAGGAGGACTGGTCCAATATTGAATTAGTGTCAAAAGCAAAGTGTCCTTACACTGGATTTGTTTCATTCCCTCCATTCACCATGATTTGGGCTTTATAATCCCATCTCCATATACAGGAAATCCTCACAATGATAAACCACAATCATATGTACAAACACAAAATATCTGCAGCAGAGAGACAAAAAAAGTGACCCTAGCTGAACTGCCTCTTGACATTCAGTAGCATTTCACAGAAATCCAAAAGCAAGTACATCCGAAAACAGATAAAACCCCAAACTCAAGACAGGCAATCTTTCATCAGACCTGTCTAGGTCCAGAATCTGACAGTAATCACTTACCCCCATGACTCTGCCACGCTGCTCAACATCCTCCCACATGAAATGAACTATGATACGACACATGTACTTCCCACTCCGGCCTTCCTGCTTCATTCGGACTAGACACATCCTGGGTGGAAGAAGACAGAGTCACTGGCTATTTGCATTGTTCACATCACATATTTCTATCCAAGAGTGATTTCAGCAAAGGATACTTAATTAAAAAACTGAAAGCAAAATTCTTTCTTTTTTTTTTCTTTTTTTTTTTGCAGTACTGGGGATTGAACCCAAGGGCATTCCACCTCTGTGCTACACCCCCAGTCCTATTTTTTATTCTTTATTTTGAAACGGGATCTCACTAAGTTGCGGAGGGGCTCACTAAGTAGATGAGGCTGGCCATGAACCCAGAACCTCCTGTCTCAGCCTTCCAAGTACTGGGATTACAAGCATGCACCACCAATGCCCAGCTCAGTAAAACTATTTCTTATGGAGTGTGGGGGGGATTGAACCCGGGAACCTTCTACCTATAAGCTACACCTCCACCTCCTTTTTAGTTATTTGCTTGTTTTTGTGGTACTTGGGATTGAATCCAGGGGCATTCTACCTCCGAGCTACACTCCCAGCCCTATTTTATTTTTATTTTGAAACAGGGTCTTGCTGGGTTGATGGGAGTCTACTTGCTAAGGCTGTCCTCAAACCTATGATTTTCCTGTCTCAGCCTCCCAAGTACTGGGATTATAAGCATGTGCCACCACACCTGGCTTATTTTTTATTTTGAAATAGGGTTTTGGAGCCGGGCGTGGTGGCGCACGCTTGTAATCCCAGCATTCGGGAGGCTGAGACCGGAGGATCCGGGTTCGCGGCCAGCCTCAGCTACCTAGTGAGGCCCTCCGCAACTTAGTGAGACCCTGTTTCAAAATAAAGAATAAAAAATAGGGCTGGGGGTGTAGCTCGGAGGTAGAATGCCGCTGAGTTCAATCCCCAGTACCGGCATGCACCACTATGCCCAGCTCCATTTTCCTTTTACCATGTGCTGGCCTTGAATCTAGGATATTCCTGTCTCAGTCTCCCAAGTACTGGGAATATAGGTGCTTGTTGTTGCACCTGACTATGACCTTTTTAAAAATTTTATTAGCCAGGCATAATGCTACATGCCTGTAATCCCAGTACTTGGGAGGCTGAGATAGGAGGATCACACGTTGGAGGTCAGACTCAGCAATTTAGTGAGATACTTAGCAACCTAGCAAGATCCTGTTTCAAAATGAAAAGGGCTAGGAATGTAGCTCAAGGTAGAACACCCCTGGGTTCAATACCAAGAAAACGAAAAATAAGAAAATTTTATTGAGGTGTAACACAGACATTATTAAGTATATCAATCTTAAATGTATAGCTTGATGGATTTTTACATAGCATGCATGTATATACTCATTCATAATAAGCACCACCCATCTCAAGATACATTATTTAGAGTACTTCTAAAGGCTCCCTCCTAAGTAGAAGGGACTATATGTAGTTGTTAAGATATAAGTAAGTCTGATTCTTTCATTTTACCGATGGAAATAAGCATTGTAAAGAAGAAAAGTAATTTGCCTAATATCAGAGTATTCTATAAAACTAGGTACAGAACTATGATATCCCATACAGTAGCCACTAGCTACCTGTGATATACATACATACATACATACATACATGTTAAGTCTAAACTGGTAATTCTATCTCTGTATACAATTTGTTTTTTTGTGGTACTGGGGATTGAACCCAGGGGCATTCTACCTCTGAGCTATACCCCCAGTCCTATTTCTTATTCTTTATTTTGAAACAGGTTCTCACTAAGTTGCCGGGGCCTCACTAAGTAGCTGAGGCTGGCCACAAACCCGGATCCTCTAGTCTCAGCCTCCCAAATACTGGGATTACAAGCATGTGCCACCACGCCCGGCTTCCATATACAATTAATCCTGCCCATTAAAAACTACTATCAGCCAGGTATGGTGGCACACACTGTAATCTCAGTACTTGGGAGGCTAAGACAGGAGGATTGCAGGTTCGTGGCCAGTCTCAGCAACTTCTGAGGCCCTCCGTAACTTAGTGAGACCCTGTTTCAAAATAAAGAATAAAATAGGGCTGGGGGTGTAGCTCGGAGGTAGAATGTCCCTGGGTTCCACCCCCAGTACCACAAAAACAAAACAAAAAAAACTATCAACAGCGTAGTACAATGAAATAATTCCAGCCTGATCTGCCTCAACATCTCTGTTAATGACTAAGATGGAGAAAAGAAAACATACTTATCAAACTGGCAGATGACAAGAAGCTGGGTAAGAGAATAAATATGTTAAATGACCCAACCATGAGCTGAAAATATTTCAACAAGCTTAATTTAACAAGAAGAATCTGAATAGGGATAAACTTAAGGTCCTGCATTGGGTTGAAAGGAACAACGGTAGAAGTACAGGATAGAGGAGTCACACCTTCCTACATGTGAAAAAGCCAAAAAAGGCTTAGATGGACAGTACGTGTTCAAAGGGCATTAAGAGGGTGATGATACCCCCCTAAATTAATGTGATTTTAGAAAGAGCAATGAAAATATATCCTCAATGAGCAAAATGAGATTTTTGTTCTCAGAAACCCAAAAGCAAGGTATATTCTTAGTCTTACAGATCAAGCTCTACTTAGAATAGTAGAATTTATTGACCATAGTTTTGAACATTATGTTTTAAGAGACAAAAGAATATAGTTAGAGAGGAAGAATAAGTTCTGGTGTTCCATTTCATAGCAGGGTGACTATAGTTAACAATAATGTATTATATGTTTCAAAACAGCTAGGAGAGCAGGTTTTGAATGTTCTCATCCCAAAGAAATAATATATGAGGTGATAGATATGCTAATTACTCTGATTTGATCATTATATAATGTATACATCAAAATATCACATTATGACGGGCATGGTGTCTCACGCTTGTAATCCCAGTACTTGGGAGGCTGAGACCAGAGGATCTGGGTTCGAGGCCAGCCTCAGCTACCTAGTGAGGCACTCCGCAACTTAGTGAGACCCTGTTTCAAAATAAAGAATAAAAAATAGGGCTGGGGGTGTAGCTCGGAGGTAGAATGCCCCTGGGTTCAATCCCCAGTACCACAAAAAAAAAAAGGAGAAAAGAGGAAGAGATGAAAAACCAGAAGACAGCTAACCTAGGAAAAAATAGCAGAGGATTTTTAAACATTGTAGGAAAGTGATTAGACTGTCAATTCAAGAGTTAGAATTAAAATCAAGTGTGGGCTATAGAGGAAGGATTTTCTCAATATTGAAAAACAAAAGCAAAAACCTTCTAATAGGAGAGTGCCTGAAGATGTGAATGATACACAGGAACTCAAAAAGTAGAGATTTGCCTGTTATGGAGTAAGTATTTGGTAGGAACATGGCTATCCTCAGAAGTGGACTACCTGATCTTTAGGGCGATTTGCTGTTGTGATTTTAAATCTGTAACCTCTAATCTCAGTGCCTAAGAAATAACACTTTAAGACAATAATGGAACAAGTTATAGAAAAGGACTGGGCAGCTTTATATGATGCAGGACATATTCCAGGATAGAAACAAACTGGGGGAAGTTCACCAGCCCTTTCTCAAAAAACTTTTCTAAGAGTTAATCCAATTGTTCATGTCAGTCTCTCACCTGAAAAGACACTGTGTTTTGATGCCTAAGTGTCATCAGAGGCCATGTCATCAATAGCAATAGTGAGGTAATGGAATTATTCATTTATTTGAAAATTCTGCAGCTTGTTACTACACCTGCCCTCTGAGGTTAAAAAGCAGATTTTCTCAGACCATAAACTTTCTAACTGAGCCGGACGTGGTGGTGCACGCTTGTAATCCCAGCATTTGGGAGGCTGTTTGTGGCCAGCCTCAGCTACCTAGTGAGGTACTCCGTAACTTAGTGAGACCCTGTTTCAAAATAAGGAATAAAAAATAGGGCTGGGGGATATAGGTCGGAGGTAGAACACCCCTGAGTTCAATCCCCAGTACTGAAAAAAAAAAAAAAACAACTTTCTAACTGTATCAACATGGGGTAAGGTGTTTTTGGTTCCACAGCACAGCTCATTCCATTGCCCTTAGAGATAATGGTCACTCAAACAGTTATCTGGGTTGAAATATAACACAAAATGAAGATATTCTCAAGAAAGTGACTAAGCTGGGCGTGGTAGTACACATTTATAATCCCAGTACTAGGAGGCCGAGACAGAAGGATCGTAGGTTCAAAGACAGCCTCAGCAAGTTAGTGAGACCCTATTTCAAAACAATAAAATAAAATAAAATAAAATAAAATAAAATAGGGCTAGAGTGTTGCTTGGAGGGAGAATGCCCCCAGGTTCAATCCCCAAGACCACCAACCCCCCCCCCCAAAAAAAGGGTGACTGACTGTTCCCCCAATGAACATAAATTGTTCTCCTACTGTGTGAAAGAATGTGATTGGATGTGTGAGTATTACAGTGATGGCTAAACTAGAACTCAGATGTCAACCTGTCTCCTAAGGGAGGGAAGTGTTCCACATGCAAACAGCCCTAAAAGACAATGCAGTAAGTATTCCAAAAGAAGAGTACCAAGAAGTTTGAGAGGATTACTTTTAGCTGAGTGGTATCAAAAAAGCTTGAAGGAAAAGGAAACATAACACCTTGTGCTGCGAAGGAGAAGCTGAAGTTGGACAGGTAGAGACAAAATATGAAGGGACTTTCCAGCAGATAGAAGATTAAAAGCAAAAGCAGGGCCACTGAAGAGGTCAGCACATGTCAAGGAAACAATGAATACCTAGATTTTTTGGAGGGGAGGGTAAGGGAAGCAGGAAAACAAAGCCAAACAAGTTATGAAGGGACTTGAAACATCATGCTATGAAAGTCTGGACTTTTGAAAAAGAAATGTAATAATATTAGCATATTGGCATTCAGAGTAGATGAGTCTCTGAGAAGTTAACCCTTTCTTCCCAGCCTCAACCCTGTAATTAAATATTAATGTCCCCAAGGCTGGAAAATGACAACCTTGGTGGACAGCAGTATGGCAAGCAGAACTGTCTGCTCCAGAAATACAAACTAAAGACTGCATTACCTTTTCAAAGATTCATAATCAACAAAGTTTGTTATAACTTGCACTTAACTTTGCTAATACTAACAGTTTAGAAAATATGGATTGAAGCCAGGCATAGTGATGCATCCTATAATCCCAATACTTGGGAGGCTGAGACAGAAAGATCACCAGTTCAAAGCCAGCCTCACAAATTTAGCAAGGCCCTCAACAACTTAGGAGATCCTGTTTCAAAATTAAAAATAAAAAAGGGCCAGGGGTATAGCTCATAGATAGAATGCCCCTGGGTTCAATCCCCAGTACGACAAAAATAATAATAATGATAAAAGAAAATATGGATTGAAGCTTATAAATGAAAGGAGGGAAAATATGAGTTTCTCCCAAAACATTTAACCAACTTAGTTCAATGGACACTTGATTGAGGCTAAACACTTTCAAAATACAAAGCTCTAAAACAAGTACTATCACACAGAGCTTAAGTTATAAAACCGAACCAAGAACAATTTTCCTATCAAGATCCAGTACACTAATGATTCCCAAAGTTCTAAGAAAATAAGATTCTGATCTAAGGGCCGTCAATCACCAGCACAATATTCGCCTAGCTAAAAGCTCAACTAATTTTTGCCCTAAGTTTGTGAATAAAATTCTTTAAGTAGTTAAAGACAGAAAAGCAGTCCTTTTGTGAAGAATTTTTGTGTTTATTCTCTTCAAAGGAAAAGCAGAGCTGAAGGATGGTCTCATATCTTAAGACAGCTACCTGGAAAGTCCAGACAGCAAGTTCTTAGGCCACCTACCTTAAAGCTTATCACATTCAGCCTACTCCTCCCTTCTCTATTAATAACAGTTCTGAATAGGTAATACATGTACAAGAGAATAAAAACGATGTCTCCTTCATACCTCCATCCCCCAGCCAACCACTTCCTCTCTTTAAAGCAACTACAATAACTAGTTCTTTAGGAGTCCTTCCTACATTCTATGTATTCTTTTTACATAAAGGGCAGCTTCTTTCAACGGTAGCATTGTACACTCACTATTCACACTCTGAGAAAACACTTTACAAGTCAGGCGTGGTGGCACACGCTTGTAATCCCAGTACTTTTGAGGCTGAGACAGGAGGATTGTAGGTTTGCAGCCAGCCTCGGAAACATGTGAGGCTCTCCATAACTTAGTGAGATCCCGTTTCCAAATAAATATTAAATAGGGCTGGGAGTATAGCTCAGAGGTAGAATGCCCCTGGGTTCCATTCTCAGTAACACACACACACACATACACACACACACACACACACACACACACACACACACACAAAGAAAGAAAGAAAAAAGAAAAAGAAAACACTTTACAAAAAAGATGGAAATGAAGAAAGCTCACCCACAACTGTTTCCTCCACAGATAACATAAGTGTTCCAGTAATGTCTTTTTTGGACACCAACGACAATAGATTTATATTAATTTATTTAACAATTGTTAGGGTAAGATCTGCTCTAGGCCAAATTCAGCTTGTCTGTCATTTTTCCCTATTCTAAAAATGACTAAGAAGGAAAAAATAACAAGTAGAAAAAATGAAGCTGGGCATAGTGGTACACACCTGTAATCTCAGTATTTGGGAGGCTGAGACAGGAGTATCAAAGGTTGGAAGACAGCCTCAGTAAGTAGAGAGACTCTCAGCAATCCAGCAAGACCTTATTTCAAAACAAAAAATTTAAAAACGGTTGGGGACGCAGCTTAAAGGTAGAATGCCCCTGATAGGTTTACTCCCCACTACCACAAAAACAAGTGCTATAATTAGCAACTAGCACAACTTTGCACTAGGCACTTGTCTAAGTGCTTTGGATACATTTCATTTAATCTCTACAATAACTCTATGAGGCTGGTACTTCTACTGTTCTCATTTCACACTTGAGAAAACCAAGTTTTAGAGGAGTGACTTGTCCAAAGTTCTACAAAAACAAAGACAAAACAAAACTGCTAGCAGTCTATCAGGAAAGGAAGAAGCTAAACTTTTATTTAAAATAGTTACACACAGCCAGGTGTTGTGGTTCATACCTGAAATTCCAGTATTTGGGAAGCTGAAACAGGAGGATCATAGGCTCACAGCCAGTCTCAGAAACCTCATAAGGCCCTCCACCCTCATAAGGCCCTCCACAACTTAGTGAGACACTGTTTCAAAATGAAAAATAAAAAATTAGGGCTGGGAGTTTAGCTCAGAGGTAGAATGCCTCTCGGTTCAATCGCTAGTACCACAAAATAAAATAAAATTAAATTAAGTAAATAGATACACACAAGAACAGCACAGCAACTGTGATTCAACAGGACAGGGGGTAAACCTACCAAGTGCATCAAAGACAACACTCTGGTAAAATACAGTTATGAGTTACCAAGATGAGGCTGGAGGTACAGCTCAGTGGTAAAGCACTTGCCTAGAATGTACATGGTCCTGGGTTCGATCCCCAGTACCAAAACAACAAAAGAGTTACCAGGACAGCCTGAACCATTCAGGAAAGGTTAAGGCATACTGGAAGGTAAAATGAAAATATATAAAACAAATTTAAAATGGTTAGCCCCCCAAAAGGCTTGATGATCCCAGTGCCTGTTGCAAAATTAAGCGAACACCCTGACCATACAGTAACAGTGAGTTAAAGCCAGAAGTGGTGGCATGCTTGTAATCCCAGTACTAGGGAGGCTGAGACAAGAAGATCACAGGTTCGCTGCCAGCCAGGGCCCTCCACAACTTAGTGAGACCATTTCAAATAAAGAATAAAAAAGGTTGGGGGTGTAGCTTGGATTTAAAATGTCTCTGGGTTCAATCTTCAAAAAAAAAAAAAGAAAGAAAGAAAGAAAGTGAGTCATTAGTAAACTAGTCAATAACTAAGAATACCAGGGTTTGGTTTTTGTGTACGTATGTGTACTGCCGAAGATTGAACCCACAGGTTCATATGTGCTGACTGGCCAGTCAGCAACTTAGTAAGGCCCTCAATGTAGTGAGACTCTGTTTCAAAATAAAAAATAGGGCTGGGGATATAGCTCAGAGGTAGAATGGCCTGGGTTCAATCTTCAGGACCACAAAAAATAAACAAACAAAAAACCCCCTGCAAAACAGAGCCAGGTGCAGTAGTACATGCCTGCAGTCCCAGCTATTCTGAAGGCTGAGGTGGTAGGAGCATAAGTTCAAGACCAGCCTGGGCAACATAGTGATACCCTCCCTCAAAATAAAATTTCAAAATAGCTGTGGATATCGCACAGTGGTAGAGTGCTTGGCTCGCATGTACAAGGCCCTGGGTCCAATCTCCAGCATTGCAGAAAAAATAAAAAGGAAAATAAATATTAAAAATAAATTAACAATAAAAGTCTAGTATTAAATAATTAGTCGTTTATTTAACAAGTATTTACTAAGCACCTAATCTGAGTACAGACTTAATATTTGCATGAACTATTCTCTGTTTAGGAAAAATTCCAACTGCTCCTCCCAAGTTAGATGTTCTTAAACCCACAATTTATTATTGAGGTTTTAAGCTTCACAGTACTATCCTTGTCTCTCAGTGATCCCAGTAGCTCATAAATAATGCTGATCTCTTTTACATATAAGGAAGACAAATAAACCAGCTAGCAAAGTAAAGAAAAAAAGGAGTGTCCAAGCCTTCATTTGATGGTTCCCTAACCTCTCTAAAAGGCAAACACAGACACAGGAGACAGAGGAAGAAAAACTCACGGACTAGGAATTTCAAATAATAAAGGTCTAAAGACACTGATTCTGCCTTATGGCAAATAATAATAATGAGTACTACTATTTATTGAGTCTTTAATATAAGACTTGATGTGTCTTATATTTGCTCTTTCAATCTACATAATCATTTAACCATTATAACTGTCCCCATGTCACAGAAAACTGTGGAGCTTAAGAAGGAGTTGGAATGAAGCCTGGGCTCCTTGTCCCCCGCCACTGCGTCTCCCATGCTATTTCCTCCAATGACAGCTGAGCACCAAAAGCCTCTTCCCACTAAGACAAGTGGTAAGACAACAACACTGTCTGCAGAGTTGAAAGGAACAGGAGAGTTTCCTAACCACCACTTCCTCCTCTTGGCCTCAATCTGCAAAGGAAGAATTCTTGTTATTCCTGATGCTGACCTCCACGTATTGGCAGCTCTGAGCCGCCTGTCTCACTCGCCCTGTTTGGGCCCTCTGACAATGCCAGTTGTGTTTGACCTTGTTTGGCCCACATGATAGTTTGTGAGCTGCTTTTATGGGATCCGATTTTTTTTTTTTTTCGGTACTGGGGATTGAACTCAGGTGCATTCTACCTCCGACCTATACCCCAGCCCTATTTTTTATTCTTTATTTTGAAATAGGGTCTCACTAAGTTGTGGAATGCCTCACTAGGTAGCTGAGGCTGGCCGCGAACCCGGATCCTCCAGTCTCAGCCTCCCAAATGCTGGGATTACAAGCGTGTGCCACCACGCCTGGCTAGGGGGATGTGATTTTGAATTCAGTGAAGACCAGTGGGCATTTGGGCAGGTTTGTCACACTGGCTGCTATGAAGAAATCCCAAAAGGGTCTTTCAAAAAGCTTGATTCCCTTACTCTATAATCAGCTGAGGCCAAGAAAGCAGAGCCTAACACACTCAAGCCCCAGCAGTGTGTTAATGAATGGTTCATTTATTTGTGAGCTGGCAGGCTGACCCTTTCCCAGGGCTATGTACAGGACTATCTCCACCTAGTTTCCTAAATCTCTCCCCATCAAGTCTAACCCTTCTGGGGGAGCATGGGGTCACAAGACAGTCTGAGAAAACAGACAAGTTGGATAAGGCACTTCCAGAAACCATCTCACCTGATTATGAGCCACTTCAAGAGCTACAGCTGACCTGTGGGCTGCTTGTCAGGTCCACTCTAAAGAACAAGCTCCTGGATAGCAGGTACCAGAGCACTTAGGTTAAGAAATGACGACAAAATGCTGCTTCACAGGCCTTTCATGTTAGGGAGAAAAAGCTACAGTGTGGATATCTGAACAGAGCAACTCTGGCTGGAGTTAGGAGAAAGAGGTTGTGCACATGGCCAGGGCACACCATATACAGATGATCCAGAGCTGCTGGAATCCAGCAAGACGAGTTCTCTACAGCTGCATCAAAACGACATGGTGGTTTTATTTTATTTTATTTTATTTTTTTGCGGTACTGGGGATTGAACTCAGGGGCATTCTACCTCCAAGCTATACCCCCAGCCCTATTTTTTATTCTTTATTTTGAAACCGAGTCTCACTAAGTTGCGGAGGGCCTCACTAGGTAGCTGAGGCTGGCCGCGAACCTGGAAGGGAAGAAGGGAAGGCAAGACTTAAAAAAAAAAAAAAAATAGGACTGGGGGTGTAGCTTGGAGGTAGAACGTCCCTGGGTACAATCTCCAGTACCGCAAAAAAATAAAAATAAAAATAAAAAGCCGGGCGTGGTGGCGCACGCTTGTAATCCCAGCATTCGGGAGGCTGAGACCAGAGGATCCGGGTTCGCGGCCAGCCTCAGTTACCTAGTGAGGCACTCCGCAACTTAGTGAGACTCGGTTTCAAAAATAAAGAATAAAAAATAGGGCTGGGGGTATAGCTCGGAGGTAGAAAGCCCCTGAGTTCAATCCCCAGTACCGAAAAAAAAATTAAAAAAATTAAAAAAAATAAAATAAAAAATGAAAAATGTAGCCAGGTGTGGTGGCACATATCTATAATCCTAGTACTTGGGAGGCAAAGACAACTTAGTGAAACCCTTAGTAACTTAGTGAGACCCTGCTTCAAAATAAAAAATAAAATAGGGCTGGAGGTATAGCTCAGAGGTAGAATGTCCCTGGGTTTAATTCACAGTGCCAAAATAAATAAATATATGTTTGAGGAGATATGTCTAACCTGATTTAAACATTATAAATAGATACATGTATACATCAAAAACATTACATAGTAGCCCATTAGTATATATACATTTTTAACTTACAAACTAATTAAAAGCAAATTTAATTTCTAAAAATGTAGAAAAAAAGTAAGGGAACACAAAAGAGAAAGTAACTCTGTCTTCAGAAAGAAGAGAAGGCTTCAAAAAGGAGATTATACCTTAACTGGATACTGAAGGAAAAATACGAGCTTATATTTGGAAAGGAAGAGTCTTTTACATAGAAGAAACTTTGGAAGTAAACCAGATGAGAATAGTAAAGGCAGCATCGGCCACATCTGGTAGGATATGAATGCCATGCTAAGAAACTTCAGAGAAGAAGGGGATTCAATCTGTATTGAGAAGACCACTGGAATGGGGAGAGAGAAGCCAGAGGCCAAAAACCAGTTTTCAGGCACTGATAGTCACAGCCCTATGAAGTCCATTTAGTGGGTGACATCTTGAGTTTCTGCTTCAAATGAATTTGAATGGAGCAAACAATGTCAGAGATTATCTGACACTGTAAAGGTAAGTTTTATAAAACTTTAGTATGTGTTCTGAATCACAAACTAAAATGCATTTATTATGGGGTTTATGGTCAAAAAAGTTTGAATTAGGTGACTGGAGAAGGGAGTGAGGGAGAAGGTAAGAACTCCCAGGTTTTGGTATGTGCACCTAAATGGATTCACAACACCACTGGCCAAGGTAAGAAAAGAGGAAGAGGGCTGCTTTTATCAAGTCCAGGAGGGGATGCTGGATAGCAGCCATAGTCAACACTAATCTTGTTCAGCAAAGACAATGGACACACAGTCATTGCAGCTGCAAGACACACAGTCAATAAGAGTCTTCTAGGAACCAAAGGTCCCTATATCCCAATTCACAGAAAAACTATGGAACCAAAAAAAGCAGATAGGTTAAGTGAAACAACACTTTCTCCAAGATCTAACAGGATACAAGAAATCCTATCCTTATCCTAAGAGCCAGGGAATCATCACCCTTGAGAACAACAGTGAGCACTCTGGAGTATGCCACCAGAGTATTTATATTTATGAGGAGTTTGGTTTGGGTTTTCTTTGGAGATTGTGAGGTCTTTCTACTTTTACAACTGTTTTCTGAGTCTCCCAACCTCTCCCTCACAGTCCCACTTCCAAGCAGTATTTCAATCCCTATAGCTCTAGCAAGTCGACTGAACCCTATAATTTTGGATTTGGTGGTCCCTTGGTTATACTCCTGGAGCTTCAAGCTAGAAGAATATAACTTTTCCACAGACTTGGAATAGATCCATCACTCCTCCTAACACCTCTCTGATTCTTCTTGGAGGATCACAGCATGTTTGGACCCTAAATTTTTCTTCTACTTTTCTGGTGACTCTTCCACTACATTCCTCCACAGATCTATCCCAGCCACTTTAGACAAGTGGCTGCATTCAATTATACCATGTTCTTGTATATATTGTCTTTTGCCCCTGATAGTCTCTAACCTAAAGTGCCCTCCCTTTCTCTGACAGAAAATTCTACTCACCCTTCAGGGCATATCTCAAATGTCCTTTCTACCACAGAGTCACTCTTCAACCAATGCTTCCCTGACCTGACTCCAAATTTAGACTGTGCCTCCCCTTGTTGTGCTTCCATAGCATCTGCCTGTGCTTTGAGCACAGCATTTAATTATCATCCATTGCTTCAGTCAGACATAGAATGTTCCCTGGAGAGCTTGGGGTTGATATAGTTAAGTGATATGGGTTGTAATCTCATTAGATGGGTTTATCTAGGCAGGTCGGGGGTGGCTGGAGAAGGTGGGGATGTAGCCCTAGGGATTGTGCTTAGGTCTTTGAACCCCCTTGCCTGCTGGCTTTCTCTTGGTTCAAGCCTCCACAATAAGAGCTTGTGTGCTCTCCTTGGCTCTCTGCTTCTGGCCTCCACAATGTTGAGAATGGAGCTTCTCTCTCTCTCTCTCTCTCTCTCTCTCTCTTTCTCTCTCTCTCTCTCTCTCTCTCTCTCTCTCTCTCTGTCTCTCTCTCTCTCTCTCTCTGTCTCTGTCTCTCTGTCTCTCTTTCTCTGTCTGATTCCCACCACCATGCCCTGAAGATGCACAGATACTGGCTTCACAGGAACTGAACCTGGAAACTCCAAAACACTATAAACAAATAAATCTTCCTTCCTCTAAGTTGTGTGGTCTGTTGCTTTGGATCACAGCTGTGAGAATGTTGACTGAGACAACCATTATAGCCTATATTACTTTATGTCCATTTTTCACTAAAGTTTCTTGAAGGTATAGACCATGTCACAGCCTTCTCTCCAACACTCCATGGTCCTGAACACACAGTATGTCCTCAATAAGAATCTGCTGATTCTAATAAAAAAGCTACTGATTAGCAAGGCATGGTGGTGCATGCTTGTAACACCAGTACTTGGGAGGATGAGTCTAGAGGATCCAGGTTCGAGGCCAGTCTCAGCTACTTAGTGAGGCCCTCTGCAACTTAGTGAGACCCTGTTTCAAAATAAAGAATAAAAATAGGGCTGGGGGTGTAGCTTGAAGGCAGAATGCCTCTGAGTTCAATCCCCAGTACTGCAAAAAAACAAAAAATTAAAAAAGCTACTTATTCATTCCACCAAAACCTGGAGATCAGAATTAAGGGCAAGGTAGAGGATGGAAGGGAGATCAAGTATAGATTTGAAGCAGACAGCTTCTCTCCCCTACTTAACTGGTGGTGGTATACCCCACTCCTCTTAGAAGCATAACCAACCTCAGCAAGGAAGGCTCAGGAGGCATAGTTTGGAAACTTTAAAGAACTACAAGTAGTTTCAAGGTTCTCCTGGCTGCTATTAGTCAGGTATTGACCTTGGGATGTGGTCACAGGGATTATATATTTTATTTTGCCATCCACTCCCTCTACCAGCTCCGATACTTCTAGCTATACGAGCAATAAAGAGTCTTTCATACAGGCTCTGAATATTATCTTTGAGCTCCTCTGGGAACAGTTTAGCCTTCTCTCAACCCTCCCACCTTTCCAGTGAGTAATTCTGCAGAGCCACTCTGCAATCCTCAGCTCTTGAAAAAGTAGTTTTCCCCTCAATATATCCAGCTTCCCTTCCTGTTCCCTGTACCTTCTCCTTAACCTTCCCCATTAAGATCAAAGGAAGGTAGTATGCCTTCTCAACTGCCTAAATCCATGGCACATTTAAAGAACAGAACTAGGAAGGGTTTTTGTTTTGTTTTCGTTTTAGTACTGGGGATTAAACCTAGGGGTTTACCTCCAAGCTACACCCCCAGCCCTTTTTTATTTTTGTTTCAAAACAGGGTCTCAATAGGTTGCTAAAAGTCTTACTACTTTGCTGAAGCTGTCCTCAAATCTGCAATCCTCCTGTCTTAGCCTCCTAAATAAAGGGATTACAGGCATGTACCATCACACCCAGCTTAGGAAGGGTTTTGATGGTTACAGCTTTTTCTGTCATCCTATAAGCATTACTTACACTTATTATAGAACTTAGCAATTCTGGCTTATAACCAACCCTTTAATGTGTCTTATCTTTCTCATTATACCACAGGCTTCTTGAGAACTATCCCTAGCTCCCAGGACATAGTGTCCACTCAAAAAACTACCAACTTAGCAAAAAATAACATAAAATAAATTGCCACCTTAGGCCCCTTAGCCAAATCAGTGATGATGTGAGTTCAGAAGAAACATTTCGGAGGTGATCAAAACCAAAACATCTTTATACAGTAGTCAGTCCTGTGACGCAAGGCTCAGTGGAAGGCAGTCTCAAACAAGGGTCCTTTGAGAGGGCGGCCATTCCCACGTTCCTCAGATAGTTACTACAGCCAAAGTAGTAAACTTAGTTCTCTAGAATTTACTTCCCCAACATCTGGCAGTTTGAGAAATACATTCCCCAGCCCCTATTTCAACAACTCCTATATCCCTTTGACCTTTAATACTGTGTAACAGTAGATGAAAAATTAATTTTTTTTGGCTACTTATTTCGAAGCTAAAGAAAAAATACACTGTTGAAGGTGTTAAATATTTTTACATGCAACAAACCTGGCGTGAATCTAACCTGTATGCACATTCTGGAGGTACAGGCATAAATGTCAGTGCTATAATTTGTTATAGGTTTCTGATGACCAGCAATGAAAGTGACCACGGATTCTCACAATTCAAACCACTTTTACGTAAATGTGAACTTTCCTAAAACAGCCAAGGGAGAGAACTTTCCACCCAAGCTCAGAGAGTCTCTTAGAGATACTGATAGCATTATTCACTGGGCTAGGTGTTCTTTCAAAAAATCCTACAAATATTAGTTATTTTTCTGAGTCTATGATTTGACCTTTAATAAAAATGTGCTTCAACACACCGGTTATTAAAATGAAAGGAACAGTTTTTCATGCCTGAACAACTGCCATTTCATATAATCAGCCCTGCAGAAGGCTATACCTTACAAGTAAGCAGTGTTAAAAAAAAAAAAAAAAAAAAAATACATTCGGTGACTTCCCTTAAAGTGCTCACTTACCAGACATGAAGCAGGGTTATAAGAAACCATGAATTGAATGTATCAGGCATCTGGCACCCTAGAAAACAACAATAAAATATAAATATGTGAGGGTTTAGAGAAAGCATACTGATTATATTTCAAGTATTAGCAGGAATTTATTCAATCAAAACTGATGGTAGTACAGTCCTCTGATGGTGCTATTGTAAGAAGAGCAGTGTAAACCCAAGGCAAGTCCACAGGATGAACATGCACTGAATGCAGTCCCACAACGACGAGCCTTCCAGTTCCAGCCCGGCCGCCACCTTGCTGTGTGGCCTTGGGCCAATCACTTCCACCCTCTGAGTCTTAGTGTTCTTGTTTTGCATGAGGTGGCCTACATGATCTCTAGGGTACCTTCCAACTACCATGTGATTTTATAATATTTTCCCCTCCTGGGCTTGAATTCTAAAAAGTTAAGCAAACACGACCTCGGCTACTCCACTTAGGTATCAAGCTTTTTTCACTTGAGCAATACTGAGAAGGTTAATTCTTTCTGGTCTCTTTTTTCTATCTTTTTTCTTTAAGGTGACCCAATGTGGTGTGGTCATGGGTATGCTGAACAATTTACCCAAATGACCCGAAGAAAAAAGTGGGGCTCTTGAGAGCTGCACCTAGATAACTGGGCAAGGCTTCTCCTTGGTTTCACAGCCTATAAATCAGGCCTGTGCTCAGACAGTTAAGTCTCTCAACTCTCAGATCTCTAAGAAATACCCCTGGCTGGATGCAGGATCTCCCACTAAATGTGTCCACCTTATTACCTGACAAGGAAAAATGCTGAAGCAAGAGGATGAAAAACAAAGAAAATCCATTGGGACATTTGGGTCCTTGTGGCAGAATAGGTCCCTTGGAGCAATGACTCCAGAAAGAAGTACTACGGCTCTGCCTTTCAGCAATTAGTGAGGTACACAATTACTAAATGTAACAAATAAGAATTACTAGGAGATAAAACATGGGGCAGGGCCCTGTGAGGTACACTGACACCACCAATGCTAACATGAAGCGGAAATGCACTGTAGGGTTACTAGATGCCAGACACTGCAAAGTGCTTCATGTGCAGTAGCTCAACGAATCTTCCCAACAACTGTAGGAGACGGATACTGATAGTATCTCCACTTGACAGGTGAGAAAACTGACTTAAGAGAGATCAAAATAATTGTCCAGTGTCACATAGCCATGAAATAAGACACCCATAGCACCACTTTCAGATCTGCTTCATTCCAGTTACTGTGTTTTTTGCTTGTTTGTCTGTGGTACTGGGGATTGGACCCAGAAGCACTCTACCACTGTGCTATATTCCCAGTCCTTTTAATTAATTAATTAATTATTTTCATTTATTTTGTGTGGTACTGGAAATTGAACTCAGGGGCATTCTACCTCCAAGCTACACTCCCAGTCTTATTTTTTATTCTTTATTTTGAAACAGGGTCTCACTAAGTTGTGGAGGGCCTCACCAGGTAGCTGAGGCTCGCCGCGAACCTGGATCCTCTGGTCTCAGCCTCCCAAGTACTGGGATTACAAGCGTGCGCCATCATGCTTGGCTCTTAATTTTTTATTTTGAAACAGGGTCTCATTAAGCTGCCCAGGCTAACCTCCATCTCAAGATCTTCCTGCCTCAGCCTCCCAGGTAGTTGGGATTACAAGTGTGTGCCAGTGTGCCTGGCCAAATACTGTATTCTTAATCGCTACTCCAACTGCCTCCCTAAGATTGGACATTCAGAAGGGCCCATACTATATGCCAGGTCTGCCGCTAGCTTACTATATTATCTCACTTAATATATTAATTCTCACTTTAACCTGGAGGGAAGATTATAATCCTCATTTTAGAGATGAGGAAACAGACTCAAAAAGGCTAAGTAATTTGTGGGCAGCCACGGTATTGCCAAGCAAGTGGCAGGGCTGGGGTTTGAGTACAGGTGTGTCACAAAGTGACATTAAAATTCTGGGGTGAGACTCCTGGGAGGCACCCAGCAGCTGTCAAGTGGACTTCCTCTCCCAGCCTAGCAGGAGGGAGGTAAAGGCTAGACTGGCCAGCAGCACAGCTATTAAGACATACGCCATCCAAGAGGGGGCCAACCACCCTCCACCTAGAACAAGAATAGCCCTAAGAAACTCTCAAGCCCAGAGCTGAAGTTGGGCCTTTTTTTTGGATACTAGAACAAAACATTAAAAAGAAAAGTTTTCTTGGAAGTCTGTCTTTCAATCTGGAAAATGAAAAGTTGGCTGTTTCTATGGGACAATCTGTTCAACTAGCTACCTCTACATCAAAGCTTCTCAGCAGCCTCTAGGAGCCTTTCCAATTTTCTCAGAGAGAGAGCTCTTGGGCTGGAAAGCACAGGCAGACAGGCCAGCAGCTGGACATGGGTCACAATTTTCCCTTTTGGGGGTCAACTCAGAGCTGAGGATGAGAAGAGTTGACATATGATTAAGTCCCTGTACCCACTGTGGCCAGAACAGAAAGCCATGGAGTAAAACCCTAAAAAATAAGAACAATGAATGTTGACTGTGAGCGACATAAAAACACAGCAGATTCTTTAGCTGAGTGAAATGTGTTTATATATTTTAAAGTTGAAACCTGTGATAGCCTTTTGCCATGATCACTCTTGCTCCACTGCACACTCAGGACATTATTTTCTGATGCAAGGCACTTTCTGTCTTGTCACCAAATTTGATAAAGTTAAATAATTAATTGTTGTTATTGGAAGGCAGTATTAACACATTTTAATATGGGGCCTGACTGCCTGATTCAAAACCTTGACTACCCCTTACTTGCTATGTGACTCTGGGAGAAGTTATTAGTCATTTAGGGCCTTGGTTGTTCCTCTGAATAAATGGAGAGAATAAGATACCTACCTTATAGTTTTTGTGAGAATTCAATGAGATAAGGCCTATTAAATGTTAGCAAAATGATCAGTATCTAATAGGTACTCAATAAATGTTCACTATTCTTTCACAGTGAATAATTATTATTATTATTTTTTTTTTCGGTATTGGGGATTGAACTCAGGGGCGTTCTACCTTTGAGCTATACCCCCAGCCCTATTTTTTATTATTTTGAAACAGGGTCTCACTAAGTTTCGGAGAGCCTCACTAGGTAGCTGAGGCTGGCAGCGAACCCGGATCCTCCGGTCTCAGCCTCCTGAATGCTGGGATTACAAGCGTGCGCCACCACGCCCGGCTACAGTGAATTATTTAAATAGCAGAGTTTAAACTATCTTTGAGAAACCTCACTAACTATTTAAGAATATGTCAATAAAGTGACTGGGGAAAAGCTCAGCCATGGACCTGGAACTTCCTTATCATTAAGAATCCTCCTCTCCAAGGAAATCAGTCTCTTAGAGCCTAAAGACAAAACAGTCTGCAAATGATAGCATGGAACTGGACAAGCTTCACTGACTGACCACTTCTGCTCCAAAATGCTCTTCTTAGTGGAACTGACCTCCAAAAGACCAGTCAGCAAACCACCATATACTCAGCAGGCATGCTTACTTATTATGGCCAAGGAACATCATCAGAACATCTTAGAAACAACAGAGCCAGGCATTGTGGTACACATCTGTAATCCCAGTATTTGGGAGGCTGAGACAGGAGGATCGCAGGTTTGAGACCAGCCTCCACAACTTAGCAAGGCCCTCAGCAACCTAGCAAGACCCTGTCCCCCCAAAATAAAAAAATTTAAAAAGAAGGGCTAGGGGTGTAGCTCAGAGATAGAATGCTCCTGGGTTCAATGGGAAAGAAGGAGGGAGGGAGGCAGGGAAGGAAGGAGGGGAGGGGAGAGGATGGGTTAGTGGGGGAAGGAAGGGATAGGAGGAAGGGAGGAAGGAAGGGAGGGAGCTAAGGTTTCTTACCACTCCAAATCCTCAATATCTAACTCTCTGGATCTAAACCTTTGGACACTTAAGACATTAAGATGAGAGTTCATGACTTTGGAATCTTATGGGAAACTGTCCAAGAGACTGACAAGCATAGCACATTGTGAGTAAACAACTCACGCACAATCTTCACTCTTGCTGGTCTAACACTGGCCAGCTGTCTGAGGCTCTCTACCCTCAAAACTCGCAGAGGCAAGCCCTACTGTATCAAATATCCAAAAGAGCAATGGCCAATTTAAAAGTGTGAAGCAATATATATATTTCCTTCTCTGATTCCAAATGTGTCTGGCCTACTCTTTAGAATTCAAGCCACAAGGAAGTTGGTCTCATTATTTTATAAATCTTTTGCCTCCAGATGGTACTTTCAAATCTTGCTGCCTTTTTATTCACCAGTCACATTTTGAAACCACAATGGTTTGACTTTAAATCTTAACCTACCCACAAATGACAAAGATGAGTCATAATGGAGTGTAATACAAATGAGCATGTTTTAGGCAATTCTATACGTCTTAGGAAATCTTAAGAGTGGCATTACTGAAAAATTTACTGCCACCTTAGACAATGACATTGAAGGACAAAGCCAACTGAGACATATGCACCACAATATATATAAATCGTTTACAATACTAATACAACTCACAGAGGTGGCTCTCATTTAAATATAATAAAGTACAAAAAACATGAAAATGGATTACGATTCCTAACTTGTGGTTACATTCACTCACAGGCAATATGTTAAGAGTGGGAAATCCCTGGATTTTAAGCCAGACAACACAGGTGCAAGGCTTGGCTAAGTAACCTTGGACGAGTCACTTAGCCTCTTTTAAGCCTCGACTGTTTCTGAAAACAAAACAAAAATAAACAATAATACAAGCCCTACCTAGCCCACAAGATTTTGTTAACTCCTAAATGAGACAAATATAAAAGCATACTGTGAAAATGTAAGCCATTAGTAGGTAACAATTACAACTTTTTTTTTTTTTGCGGGTCTGGGGATTGAACTCAGGGGCATTCTACCTCCGAGCTATACCCCCAGCCCTATTTTTTATTCTTTATTTTGAAACCGGGTCTCACTAAGTTGCAGAGTGCCTCACTAGGTAGCTGAGGCTGGCCGCGAACCCGGATCCTCCGGTCTCAGCCTCCCGAATGCTGGGATTACAAGCATGCGCCACCATGCCCGGCTAACAATTACAACTTTTATAAGCTTTTCGTAGGTTTGTAGTTTATAATAAGCTATGAATTGAAACATGACATATTAACTTAAGTAGTTAATAGTATTAACTTAGTACTTAATAGTACTAAGTCCTATTATTTGATACTATAACATTAACTCAAGAGCTTTCAATAATGAGGAATTGGCTAAGACAAAGATAGCTAATAAATATTCTTTCAAAATAATTATACTAAACTTCTGACCTATTTAAATCAAATATTAAATAGATATCTAAGGATAAAGTTACTATTAAAAAGACCAGCTGGGAGCCGGGCGTGGTGGCGCACGCTTGTAATCCCAGCATTCGGGAGGCTGAGACCAGAGAATCCCGGTTCGTGGCCAGCCTCAGCTACCTAGTGAGGCACTCCGCAACTTAGTGAGACTCGGTTTCAAAATAAAGAATAAAAATAGGGCTGAGGGTATAGCTCGGAGGTAGAATGCCCCTGAGTTCAATCCCCAGTACTGAAAAAAAAAAAAAAAAAGATCAGCTGGGTATGGTGATCAGGAGGCTGAGTAGGCAGACGCAAGAGGACGGCAGATTCAAGCCCAGCCTGGGCAACTTAGCAAGACCATCCCAAAATAAAAAATAAAATATAAGAAGGGTTAGAGACAAAGCTCAGTGGTAGAACTCTTGCTCAGCCTGGGTGAAGTCCTGGGTTCAATCCCCAGCACCACAGGGAGAGTGGGAAAATGATCTGAATTCAAGAAACGACTTAAGAAAAAAGTTTTTAATATGAATGGTTTCTGGCAGGTGTGGTGGCTCATGCTTGTAATCCCAGTACTTGGGAGGCTGAGACAGGAGGATCCCGGTTCCAGCCAGCCTCAGCCACTTAGTAAGACCCTGTTTCAAACTAAAGAATTAAAAAATAGGGCCGGGGATGTAGCTTGGAGGTAGAACCCTCTGGGTTCAATCCCCAGTACCGCAAAAAACAAAACAAAACAGCTAAGTAAGCTGGGCATGGTGGCACAGGCTTGTAATTCCAGTATTTGGGAAGCTGAGATAGGAGGATCACAGGTTTGAAGACAGCCTCAGCAAGTAGTGAGGCTCTTATCAACCTAGTGAGACCCTGTTTCCAAATAAGAAATAAAATCAGGCTGGGGGTGTAGCTCAAAGGTAGAATGCCTCTGAGTTCAATCCCCAGTACCACAAAAAAAAAAAAAAAAAGCTAAGTAAAACATTGTGAATGTCAACCAGGTATGTTTACTACAAAGTTCTCTAACATAAAAAGATGCATGTGAGCCGGGTGTGGTGGCGCACGCTTGTAATTCCAACATTTGGGAGGCTGAGACTGGAGGATACGGGTTCGAGGCCCCCCTCAGCTGCTTAGTGAGGCACTCCGCAACTTAGTGAGACCCTGTTTCAAAATAAAGAATAAAAACTAGGGCTAAGAAGGTAGAATGCCCCTGGGTTCCATCCCCAGTACCACAAAAAAAAAAAAAAGATGCATGTGGAGGAAAATGTCAAAGCACTAGACAAATTTGTAAGATTTTTTTTCAAACTTATTAAAACGATCTATTTATAGGGCCTTTTTTTTTTTTTTTTTCTTTTAAAAGAGAAAAAATAAGCCGGGAGTGGTGGCGCACGCTTGTAATCCCAGCATTTGGGAGACTGAGACCTGAGGATCCAGGTTCACAGCCAGCCTCAGCTACCTAGTGAGGCTCTCTGCAACTTAGTGAGACCCTGTTTCAAAATAAAGAATAAAAATAGGGCTGGGGTTATAGCTCGGAGGTAGAATGCCCCTGAGTTCAATCCCCAGTACGGCAAAAAAAAAAAAAAAGAGAGAGAAAATAAAAAAGGGGCATTCTACCACTGCTTGTGCAGGAAAAATTGTTTCACTAGTGACTTTAAAAACAGTATATTACTAAAACAAAATCATAAAAATGAAAAGTAGATTCACTTTCCTTTTCATAACTATCAAATAGTAACTTACTTAGAAAGAATTCCTCGAAGTCAGTTTTCTCCACGCAGCTAGTATACATGCGCAGGGCTGCAATCTTAATCTTCTAGACAAAGAGAACAAAAAACTCAGGACATGACCAAGTGGATAGTCTAGTGGCATTAGATATCGGTCAAGAATCTTATATTTCTGCAACTAGAGGAAGTGTTCAAACTTGTCTCTAAGCGATTTAAACTAATTCAGATATTTCTATTTGTTCTGAAAGCTAGTCATTCACACAGGCTTTATACAATGTTCACATTTTAGGATATTAGCATGAAAATGTCAAAGAGGTTTTTCCAATATTTAAATGAGCTTCTCTTTTAACTCCAACTCATTTCACCTCATCTGATCCTCTAAACAAATGTTCAACACTACCCATGTTAACTCTTTATATTCTGAAGTCTTTTATATTAAAAAATTATCTATTCTTCTAACCAAAGCCAAATAAAAACCTTCAAGCCTTTAATCTTTCCTCAGAGACTCTAGTAACTTATATATAAATCTTTTTGGGGCAGGTATTTTTGTGTGTGTGTGTATATGTGGCATTTCTTTTTTTCACATTGTCTTTAGTTTTAATAGTTTACAGATTAACAGATTACTATGCACATAAACAAAAATTTCTAAGGAATATAAGATAGAATATAAGTATCGATTTCTATTTCCTAACACTCAGAATCCTCTTCGGATATGTGTGTGTGTGTGTGTGTGTGTGTGTACATACATACTAAAGACTGAACTCAGGGGCATTCTACCAATGAGCTACACCCCCAGCTCTTTTTATTTTGAAACAGAGTCTTGCTGAGGCAGGCCTCAAACCTGTAATCCTCCTGTCTCAGCCTGCTAAGTACTGGGATTATAGGCATGTGCAACTGCACCCAGCTTCTCTTGGGATCTTGATATGAGTGGTGGTTTTAATTTATTTACTACATAATATATCTAAGAATGGTATAAAGCCGGGCATGGTGGCTCACACTTATAATCCCAGCATTTGGGAGGCTAAGACTGGAGGATCCGGGTCGCGGCCAGCCTCAGCTACTTAGTGTGGCCCTCCATAACTTAGTGAGACCCTGTTTCAAAATAAAGAATAAAAAATAGGGCTGGGGGTATAGCTCGGAGGTAGAATGCCCCCTGAGTTCAATCCCTAGTACCGCAAAAAAAAAAAAAAAGTATATTTTACAGTATGTAAATTATGTCTTAATAAAAGTAAATCTAAAAATAAAAAACTAATTATTTGAGAACTGAATTGTGGCCGGGTGTGGCGGCACATGCCTATAATCTCAGTGCTTAGGAGGCTGAGACAGGAAGACCACAGGTTTGAAGCCAGCCTCAGCAACTTAGTTAGGCTTTCAGCAACTGAGCAAGACCCTGTTTCCGAATAATAAACAAAATAAGGCTATGGGTGTAGCTCAAGAGGTAGAATGCCCGGGCTACAATTCCCAGTACCCAAAAAAAAAAAAAAAAAAAAAAAAAGGAACTGAATTGTGCCAAGTGTGGTGACAATGTCTATAATCCCAGCTACACCAGAGATTGAGGCAGGAAGATCAAAAGTTCAAGGCCAGCATTGGCAATTTAGCAAGATCCTATTTCAAAATAAAATTTAAAAGGGCTGAGGAGGTAGCTCAGTGGTAAAGCCTTCCCTAGCACATACAAGACTCTGGGTTCAGTCCCCAGTATCACCAAAAAAAAAAAGAGACAGAGTTGAATTTATAAGTCTGAAGATCAATTCAATGCTACAGGAATAGGTATTTCAAGGACATTTTTTTTTTCTTTTTTTTGCAGTATTGGGGATTGAACCCAGGGGCATTCTACCTCCAAGCTACACCCCTAGTCCTGTTTTTTTATTCTTTATTTTTGAAACAGGGTCTCACTAAGTTGCAGACAGCCTTACTAAGTAGCTGAGGCTGGCCGCAAACCTGGATCCTCCTGTCTCAGCCTCCCAAGTACTGGGATTACAAACATGCGCCACCACGCCCGGCTCAAGGACTTTTAAAACATTTCATTACAGGAAAAACACCAGTATGTTAACAGAGGATTTGTAGAAGTTTTCTTTCTTCCTTTTAAAATGACAAGGAAAGTTACTAACTCAAATATGCAAACAGAAAACAAATATTCATAGATTAAGAATAGTATAGCAATTAAAGAGAATGCAGAATTTAGTAGCACTATGTTACGAAGGTTCAAAGTCATCAAGGATAAACTATACCATATAATGTATAATGTTCATGTTTTTCTATACTCTCTAGCATCACAACAGTGTCACTGATGGGCAAAATTGCCTGTAATAAACCAAAGAAAGATTATGTCTCTGTAATTTAGATTTCTAATTTGAGGTCTGTCTTATTTTCAAAGCTTTTAATCTAAAGCTTATGTGGGGGAAACAGAATACATAACAAATGAAACTCAGATATGCCTTTCTGGGGAGTAAATCAGCCATTGAGAAGTCTGCCTTTAAACAAAATCCATGCTAAAACACTAGAAAAGAAGCACAAATTAAACATAAAAGCAGAAAGAACTATATCATGAAAAGAACAGAAATCAGTGAAACTGAAAAGAAAACAATATAGAAAATCAAAGAAGCTAAAGCTGTTGTTTTTTTTTTTTTTCTTTTCTTTCTTTTTTCTTCTTTTTTTTTTTTTTTTTTTTTTTTTTTTTTTTTGGTGATACTGGGGATTGAACACAGGGGCATTCTACCTCCGAGCTACACCCCCAGCCCTATTTTTTATTCTTTATTTTGAAACCGAGTCTCACTAAGTTGCGAGTGCCTCACTAGGTAGCTGAGGTTGGCCGCAAACCCGGATCCTCAGGTCTCAGCCTCCCGAATGCTGGGATTACAAGCGTGCGCCACCACGCCCGGCTTCTGTTTTTTTTTTGTTGTTTTTTTTTTTTTTTCTTTTGCCGTACTAGGGATTGAGCCCAGGGGCATTCTACCTCTGAGCTATACCCCCATACATACATATGTATATATGTATTTTTTTTTCCTTTATTTTGAAACAGGCCTCACTAAGTAGCTGAAGCTGGCCACAATCCTGCAACCCTCCCAAGTACTTGGATTACAAGCATGTGCTACCACACCCGACTTAAAGCTAACCTTTAAAAACATCAATAAAATTTGAGTGATAAAGGCAAAAAAGGGAGAATTTTATTTATTTACTTTTGTGTGTGTGATACTGGGAATTGAATGGGAGTGTTCTATACACCTCTATTTTGTTTTTGTGGTACTGGGGATTGAGCTGAGGGGCATTCTATCTCTGAGCTACACTCTCAGTCCCACTTTATTTTTGTTTTGAAACAAGGTCTCACTAGATTGATGAAAGTTTCACTACTTGCTGAGGCTGTCCTTAGCCTCCCAAGTACTAGGATTACAAGTGTACACCACCACACCCGCTTTATTTTATATTTTGAAACAAGGCCTCATAAACTGGGTGTGGTGACACAGGCCTCTAATCCCAATACTTGGAAGGCTGAGACAGGTGATTGCAGGCTATAGGCCAGCCTAGACAATTCAGGGAGGCCCTACTTCAATTTTTTTTTTTTTTTTTTAATGTGGTACTAGGGATTGAACCCAGAGGCATTCTACCTTCAAGCTATATTCTCCAGCCCAATTTTATTTCTTATTTGGAAGCAGGGTCTTGCTAGGTTGATGAGAGTCTCATTACTTGCTGAGGCTGTCCTCAAATCTGTGATCCTCCTGTCTCAGCCTTCCAAGTACTGGGATTACAAATGTGCATCACCATGCCTAGCTCCTTATTTCAAATTTTTTAAGAATAAAATAAAATAGGGCTGGGAGTACATCTCAGAAATATAATGTCCCTGAATTGAATCCCTAGTACCAAAAGAACCCTAAGATATGATGTGCTGGCCTCAAAACTGTGATCCTCCTGTCTCAGCCTCCCAAGTACTTAGATTATAGGTGTGTGCCATGGAGCCTTGCCAGAACAGGAGGATTTAAATTCAGAATCAGGAATCAGAGAAAAGACATCCCTACATATCCTAAGGACATTAATAGGGAATATTATGAAAAACTTTGGCCAATAAATGTAATTACTTAGATGAAATGGACAATTTCCTTGAAAGAAATAAACTACCAAAGCTCACTAGGATAAATAAGTAACATGAATAGTCCTGTATATATTTAAGAAATTGGATTTTTTTTTTTTTTTTGCTGTACTGGGGATTGAACTCAGGGGCATTCTACCTCCGATCTATACCCCCAGCCCTATTTTTTAATTCTTTATTTTGAAACCGGGTCTCACTAAGTTGCGGAGTGCCTCACTAGGTAGCTGAGGCTGGCCTCGAACCCAGATCCTCCGGTCTCAGCCTCCCGAATGCTGGGATTACAAGCGTGCGCCACCACGCCCGGCTAGAAATTGGATTTTTTATTAAAGATCTTCCACATAGAAAACTGTACAACCAGATGATATCACTAGAGAATTCCAAACACTTAAAGAAATGATGCCAAGTCTATATGAACTTCCAGAAAACAAGAGGAAAGAACATTTCAAATCGCTCCTTTTTTTTTTTTTTTTTTTTCCTTTTGGTACTAGGAATTGAACCCAGATGCATTCTACCAAGTTCCACCCCCAATCCTATTTTTTTTTTTTTTTTTTTTTTTTGGCGGTACTGGGGATTGAACTCAGGGGCATTCTACCTCCAAGCTATACCCCCAGTCCTATTTTTTTATTCTTTATTTTGAAACAGGGTCTTACTAAGTTGTAGAGTGCCTCGCTAGGTAGCTGAGGCTGGCCTCGAACCCGGATCCTCCAATCTCAGCCTCCCAAATGTTGGGATTACAAGCGTGCGCCACCACGCCCAGCCCTATTTTATTTTTTATTTGGAAACAGGGTCTCATTAGGTTGCTGAGGCTGACCTCGAACCTGCAATCCTCCTGTCTCAGCCTCCTAAGTACTAGGATTACAGGCTCAAATCTCATAAGACCAATGCTATCCTGATATCAAAACCATTAGTCATTAGAAAAAAGAAAAATTTCAGAATGATATATTTGGTGAAGAGAGATGCAAAATTCCTTAATACTATATAAACAGGTGGAATCAATATTTTAAAAGGACAATATGCCATGATTAACTGGGATTTACCCAGAAATTTAAAGTTGATTCAACAATGGCAAATTAATCAGTGTAATTCACCAGATCAACATAAAATTCTTAGAAAATCTATTTAACTTTGTTAACATGTGCAGCTCTTGGAAGTACTTAATCACACAATAAATTTTTGATCTGTACCATCACCAAACTAGTGGCATCACCATCCTAGTACTTTGACCTTCACAGGCCTATTCTTCACATTGAGATAGGGAGTCAGGACATGCCTCGGCTCTATACCTCATTGACATTTTACCAAGTACCCAACTCAGTGCTTTAGAACCGGTCTAGATGCTAAGCATTGAGAGGCAAACAAAACAGACACAAATTGCTGTCCTTATGGAACTTATGGCCCTGTACAAATAAAACAAATATACAATTTTAACTAAAATCCCTAATTGCTCATTTCTTGCTTTTTTTTTTTTTCTTTTTTTAATCCTGCAGTTTCCTTCAGGTTCCTCTATATAAAGTCCTCCAGGTTCACAAATAATCACCCAGCCCTAGGAAAGGCAGACTTGTCTCCAAGGCCCATGTCTTTCTTTGAAAAAAAAGCTATCCCCCACAACACATTTTATTTTCAAAAAGGCATTCATTACAAATAATGAAGACTACATCAGATTGGCCATTGTATTTACAGAGTGCTCATACTGTGGCAATCTGGAGCATTTTATAGTTCTTCACTTTTCCTGCAGCAAAGCCAAGCCTTTATTATCAGGTAAGCCATTTTCCTGGACAAATCTCCAAAGCGAGTCCCTGAAGACCATCGCACAGGGACTGGAAATAACAACTGAAAGAATCTCTTCAAGAAATATGCATTAGCCAGGCATGGCAATGCATGCTTGTAATCCCAGTACTTGGGAGGCTGAGACAGGAGGACCGCAGGTTCGCAGCCAGCTCAGTGACTTAGTGAGGCCCTCCACAATTTAGTGAGACCCTGTTTAAAAATAAAGAATAAAAAATAGGGCCGGGGGTCTAGGGGTGTAGCTCAGAGGTAGAATGTCCCCTAGGTTTAATCCCCAGTAATGAAAAAAAAAAAGAAACACACATTAATATAAGTTAAAGAGGTAAGTGGACTAAACTTCCACCCAGTCAAACAAGCTGTTCGGGTGCTTGGATGACATCATGTTTATTGCATTTAACTTCAGAAGACTTCAATGGGCAACTTGAATAAAACAGAAGCACCTTGGACAACTTTGGGAATGAAAATCTGCCCTCCCTCCAACTGATAAAAAAAAAACAAATGTAGTAAAAGGTTTACACTAACTGCTGTATAAGATCTGGAAGGAGCTTTTTAGTCACTTAAACCTCCTATTGTGTTCTGGAATTCCCTTTATAGCAATCTTGACACATGGTCAATCATCTGGGCCTTACTGAAGAACAATTCTTGTTGTTCCGTCCCTTCCTTCCCTTTCTCCCCACCCTCCTCTCTCCCTCCCTCCCTTCCTTCCTCCCTTCCTTCCTTCCTATGCTAGAGATTGAACCCTGGAGCATTCTACCTCCGAGCTACAACCCCAGGCCTAATTGTATTTTTATTTTTAAACACCATCTCAATATGTTGATGAAGAGTCTTATCACTTGCTCAAACCTGTGCTCCTCCTGTCTCAGCCTCCCAAGTACTAGGATTATAGGCATGCACCACCATGCCAGTCTTTTATTTTTTATTTGGAAACAGGTTTTTGCTAAGTTGCCAAATTCCTTGCTAAATTGCTGAGGCTGACTTCAAATCTGCAATCATCCTGTCTCAGCCTTCCAAGTACTAGGATTATAGGCATGAGCCACCACACCCAGCTAGCCACAGATTTGTGTCAACATTGTTGAAAAGGGCTTTCAGTCTTTCAAAATGAATTTTGCCATCAAAATCATACCAGAATGTCATACTTTGATATTTTGATGATATAAATTAAGATTATATAAAGTAGATACTACCACATCACAAAGTTGTTTTTGTTTTGTTTTTTTTATGATAACATTAGGGATTTAGTTGAGGTCACAAAGGGAACCAGGAGAAACCAGAGGCTAATCTAGGCTACAAGAGTGAAGGAATTTTCTTGATGATTTAGTAATACTCCAAATGGTAGCCAATTTTCCCTCTGAAACCATAAAAAAAGACTAGACACAGCATATAGAAGCAACCAAGTGGAACCCAATCACCAAAAAATGAATAAAACAGTAAATTTTCTCTCCTTTCTTTCTACTTTCATTTCCCTCTTTTTAATTTCTAATTTTCAAGCAAAACACATATTTTAAGTTTTTAAATCCAAATGCCATAATCACAACATTTTTTAAAACTAGGAGAAAAGATTCTGGTTAATAGCATTACTGAATAAACCAACAATTTACCAACTGTCAAATAATTAAGATATAAAAATAATATATATCTTTAATAAATATAATCAATACTCCCTTGATGATTTGGAAGGAACTTCAAAATCTTAGGGTCTCCAGAGTATCATTATTAATGTTTGTGTTCTCTCTATACATCTCAATGCTCCTTATAAATGAAATGCTTGTGGAATCACTGTTGATTTTTCAAATTCATGTAAAAGAGAGATTACAGACAGAAGCCTACATCTGCTGCAGTCAGAACTGTTAGAGAAGCCATTACAAGAAGAAAGCAAGCTCAGCGTGGTGACACATGCCTATGATCACAGTACTTGGCTGAGACAGGAGGATCACAAGTTCTAAGCCAGCTTTAGAAACTTAGCAAGACTCTCAGCAACTAATGAGGCCCTGTTTCAAAATAAAAAATAAAATAGGGCTGGGGGTATAGCTCAGAGGTAGAATGTCCACTGGTTCAATTCCAAGTATCACAAAAAAAGAAAAAAGATAAAAGAAAAAAAAGAAATCAAAAGCAGAGTCCATACTAAAACTGAAATTCTAATTTGAATCCAATTTGTTAAAATGGAATAACTGCCATTACTTGGCTGCTTTGAACAAAATTATGGTATTTTCTAGAAAAGCCTTTCTAACTGCTTTGTGCTGGCATCCTTGATTTATAACTTAAAAATGACTGGGCTTATCCAACATTCTAGCAACCTTGAAAGCATTAGAAGGTACTCTGCCATAGGGACAGAGAAAAACTGTAGTAATAGATGATAACCAGGCTGAGCAGAAATAAGCCACAAATGTTTTATTACTTTAACTGGTTAGACGTATTGTCATAAAAGCCTGGGGGCAGTGTGCACCTATGCAGAGAAGACATCCATACATTTATAGCAACCACTACTTAACAGATAAAGTACTAGTCCAAGAGTTGATGAGAAGTGATGCAGCTAGCAAATATTCCTCCAGAGTCGAATTACAGTAAGTCATAGGGTCATTTTAATTAAAAGATGCTTATTAGCTGGGCGTGGTGGCACATGCCTGTAATCCTTGTACGTGGGAGGCAGAAACAGGAGGATTGCAGGTTGGCGGCCAGCCTCAATAACTTAGTGAGACACTGTTTCAAAATAAAGAATAAAAAATAGAGCTAGAGGTATAACTCAGTGGTAGAATGCCCCTGGGCTCAATCTCCAGTACCAAAAAAAAAAGATTTTCATTTGTAAGTTTTAAAGAAAATCAGAAATGAAAATGGATTCATCAGAGAGTAACACTTCCTCAAGAATGCTGCCCATCTGGCCATTAGAACTCATCTACATGGCAGAGTATGTAGCAAAGGCCTAAAAAGTCCAGTCTTTCTGCTGTGCCTACTACTGTCAGATATTTCCAGCGAATCAGGTTGGGGGGTATTTCAGCTCTACATGCTGAATAAATCAAACCTGGAAGTGGCAAGGGCAGAGAAAGGGGGGCGGAAAGTGCATTTTGAAGAAATTCTCTAATGCATGAATTTCATGAAAGCAAAGTAGAAACTTAAAAAGAAAACAAAAACTTCTATGAGGAACAAAAAGGAAAAAACTCAAGAGGAAAAATTAAAAGCATGTAAAAGACTTTACCCATTTACTGTATTTCAAAGGTCCCGTGAATCCCATGGCTTCTATTATCTTCGTGAAAGGACCAACCTTCTCTTCAACAGGCTGTGGGAAATCTCTGGTAGTAGGAAGCTATTTAACCAAAGAGAGGGAAACCAAAATTAGTTGTGAAAAGTCTTCTTAAAACAGAATGCTAGTCGAGCATGGTGGTGCAGGCTTGTAATCCCAGTACTTGGGAGGCTAAGACCGGAGGATCCAAGTTCGAAGCCAGCCTCAGCTACTTAGAGAGTCCCTCCGTAACTTAGTGAGACCCTGTTTCAAAATAAAGAATAAAAAATAGGACTGGGGGTGTAGCTCAGAGGTGGAATGCCCCTGGGTTCAATCCCCAGTACCGCAAAAAAAAAAAAAAAAAAAAAAAAAAAAAAAAAAAAAAAAAAAAAAAAAAAAAACAGAATGCTGCTGTTTTTCATTAAACCTAAGGACATTTTTTTTTTTTTTTTTTGCTTAAATTTTTTTAACCTAGATTTTATTTTTTAGGCATTATATCACTCAGTGCAAATACATTTGAAATAGCACCAACAGATGTTCTTCAAATTACAAAGCAAGACATACCTACTTTACTGACCATATGCCCATGAACCCATGTCTAAGAAATGATAAATTTAGGGTAATGGAATAAAAGCTCTATCAAAAAGTACTCTTGCTGGGCATGGTAGTGCAAGCTTATACTCCCAGTACTTGGGAGGCTGAGACAGGAGGTTCTGGGTTCGCGGCTAGCCTCAGCAACTTAGTGAGACCGGTTTTCAAATAAAATATAAAATAGGTCTGAGGTATAGCTCAGAGGTAGAATGTCCCTGGGTTCCATTCTCAGTACCACAAAAAAAAAAGTATTCTTAAGCTAGGTGTATAGGTGTAGTGGCACAGGCTTGTAATCCCAGTACTTAGGAGGCTAAGACAGAAAGATTGCAGGTTCAAGGACAGCGTCTGCAAGTAGTAAGCTCTCATTTCAAAAATAAAAATAAATAAAATCCTTTTTCAAAATAAAAATAAAATAGGGCTGGAGGTGTAACTCAGAGATAGAATGTCCCTGGGTTCAATCCCCAGTAAATAAATGAATGAATGAATAAATAAATAAACAAACAAAAAACAAACCCTTGAAAGGAAATCTTTTTTGTCTTTTTGTTGGTTTTTTTTTGCAGAACTGGGAATTGAACCCAGGGGCATTCTATCTCCAAGCTACACCCCCGTCTTATTTTCCTAAGTTGCGGAGGGCCTCACTAAGTAGCTGAGGCTGGCTGCAAACCTTCGATCCTCCTGTCTCAGCGTCCCAAGTACTGGGATTACAAGCGTGCACCACCATGCCCCGCTTTTGTTGTTTTTTTTTTTAACAGTGCTGGGGATCAAATCCAAGACTTTGCATATGCTAGGCAAGTGCTCTACTACTGAGCTATACCTACAGCCCTTAAAGGAAATCTTGATCTCTATCTCCCAAAGAACAATTCTGAGAAAAGGAACATTTTATGTTTATTGGTATAAAAAGAAAAGGAGAGAAAAATATTGCCTGAAAGCAGGAAAAAGTCATCTAAAACCAAAATCAACCAAAGCAAGCATGGAATAAATGTTTTTAAACTCTTAAAATTCTTTAGTACAACAATATATTTAATGCACATAGAAATTTTAAGACTTGCAGTTTGAAAACAGATTTCAAGGAAAATCTATTATAATGCTAGACCTCTCCAAAGAAAAGAAGGCTATCTAACCAATATGAAAGTGTCTAAACATTAAATATGGCCGGGCATGGTGAAGCACACCAGTAATCCCAGTACTTGGAAAGCTAAGACAGAAGGATCTCAGATTTGAGGCCAGCTTCAGCACCTTTGTGACACCGTTTCAAAATTTAAAAAATAAAAGCTGGGTGTGGTGGTGTATGCTTGTAATCCTAGTACTTGGGAGGCTAAGACCTAAGGATCTGGGTTCACAGTCATCCTCAACTACTTAATGAGGCCCTTCACAACTTAATGAGACCCTGTTTCAAAAGGTTCAACCCCTAAGTACTATTGAAAAAAATTCAGTTAGTCTGTCACCCTCTTTTGTGATTTCAGGCAAGTCACTTCACCTCCCTAAGTCTCACCTTCTACATTCACTTAAACTTCTTGCCTCACCTAGATAACAATTTTGTTGGGATCCAAATAAGAACATCTGTTAATCCCAGTATTTGGGAGGCTGAGACAAGAGGATCCAGGTTTGCAGCCAGCCTCAGCTACTTAGTGAGGCCCTCCGCAACTTAGTGAGACCCTGTTTCAAAATAAAGAATAAAAATTAAGGTTGGGGATGTAGCTCAGAGGTAGAATGCCCCTGAGTTCCATCCCTACTACCGCAAAATAAATAAATAAAAAATAAAAACATCTGGTCAGGCACAGTGGTATACACCTGTAATTCCAGTATCTTGGGAGACTAAGGCAGGAGAACTGCAAGTTTGAGGCCAGTCTGGGCAATTTAGTGAGATCTAGTCTCAAAATAAAAAAAGGGCAGAGGATGTAACTCAGTGGTAGAGAATCCCTAGGTTCAATCCCCAGTATATTAAAAAAAAAAAAAAAAAGTGTCTGTAAGCACCATATAAACATAGAAAGAACTAATGATTCTCACCTTACTTGTGGTGTGATAATTCCTACTTTGCAGCATATCTATTCCAGGAATCTGTTCTGATCCACCCCAGGCTTGGGACTGGCTCATCTGGGGCAACTAGGGTATTAAACAAAAAGATATAAGTAAGTGGGGTGTGGTGGCGCATACTTGTAAGGCTGAGACAGGAGGATCCCGGTTCAGGGCCAACCTCAGCTACTTAGTGAAGCCCTCCGCAACTTAGTGAGATCCTGTTTCAAGATAAAGAATAAAAAATAAGACTAAAAGCCGGGCGTGGCGGCACACACTTGTAATCCCAGTACTTGGGAGGCTGAAACTGGAGGATCTGGGTTCGTGGCCAGCCTCAGCAACTTAGTGAGGCCCTCCACAACTCAGTAAGACCCTGTTTCAAAATAAAGAATAAAAAATAGGACTGGGGGTATAGCTCAGAGGTAGAATACCCCTGGGTTCAATCCCCAGTACCGCAAAAAAAAAAAAAAAAAAAAAAAAAGAAAGAAAGAATAGATATAAGTAACACTGAACATTCACTTAGAGAGTTAATCTGAGCAGAGCTGCTTTAGTCAGGACTGTAAGATCTATCCAGCCTTGCTTAGCCCAGGACCTGGTGATCTGATTACCAAGAGGATCCATGTTTGGCACCTGGAATGGTAACTGGATACATGGTAGGTGCTCAATAAAATCTGAGGAAACACCTCCAGGAAACAGAATTGCAGTATCTATTTCGATATTGGCGGTAGTGCAATATATAAGAGGAAGAAACCCAAGACATCTTTTTTTTTTTTTTTTGTGGCACTGGGGATTGAACTCAGGGGCGTTCTACTTTCGAGCTCTACCCCCAGCCCTATTTTTTATTCTTTATTATGAAACCAGGTCTCACTAAGTGGCACAGGGCCTCACTATCAATACCCCATACCCCAGCAGTACATTTGCTACAATGAACCTACCACACATCACTATCACCTCAAGTCCATACATTACATTACAGATTTTTTTTTTTTTTTTTTTTTTTTTTTTTTTTTTTTTTTTTTTTTTTTTTTTTTTTTTTTTTTTTTTTTTTTTTTTTTTTTTTTTTTTGGCGGGGAGATACTGGGGATTGAGCCCAGAGGCATTCTACCTTCAAGCTACATCCTCAGCCCAATTTTATTTCTTATTTAGATAAGAAATAAAAGGGTCTCACTAGGTTGCGGAGGGCCTTGTTAGGTTGCCGAAACTGGCTTTTTTTTTTTTTTTTTTTTTTTTTGCGGTACTGGGGATTGAACTCAGAGGCATTCTACCTCCGAGCTACACCTCTAGCCCTATTTTTTATTCTTTATTTTGAAACCGGGTCTCACTAAGTTGCGGAGTGCCTCACTAAGTAGCTGAGGCTGACCACGAACCCAGATCCTCTGGTCTCAGCCTCCAGAATGCTGTGATTACAAGCG